>JAADJG010000118.1:0-143436 GCA_012932025.1 Fusarium austroafricanum | reverse complement strand
CCCCCCTCCCTCCCCCGAAGCCAATCCTGCATTCCTAGAGTTCTTACTTGACAGCTAGGGCTTCTAGCAATGACAAACATATCGAAGCCTTTAACATGGGGTAGGTGCTTACCAGACTCTGCTGAGAACCTACCTTATCGACAGCTCTACTAACGAACGTTGCGTATAAATATCAATGGCTGGCGATATTGCCGGGTGATAAGTTGTACGCCGCACCCATAGGAGACAATCCCTAGGTTAGATTGCCTGTTCCCTCTTATTTGTCAAATGTTAATCTACAGTCAGCGTATATTAGACCTTGGGACCGGCGCGGACTTCTAGGCCATGTTGGGCTTTTGAGAATTTCATACTGGCTCGGGACGGGGAAGGTATGTGTCGCTGTATCTGCGTCGATGGGGGATACCCTAAGATATAGCTTCGTTAGGATAATTATTTCAACCCCTAAACACACGTAGATTGGGAGGGCAAGTTTAGACACAAGTAATCTGAATGCATTTATCCTTACTACCATTCTAACCCTCGAATTAATGCCCTCGTTAAAAAAAAACCCAGTGAGGGAAAAAAAAAAGAGTGACATCGATCCATTTGTTCCAGGCAGAACCTTTCATTCCTTCACCACATTCGTCGGCACTCGCCCCCGACCTCTACTACAGAACTACGCATTGTGCAATATTAATCCCGAGCGTGATGAGACTGCCTTTACTACCCTACAAGCCGGACGACCTCGTTAGCAATGCTAATGCACTCAACAACCAAAGAATGCCGAAATAGGGATTCGGTTGACCTCTCGTGGGAGCACTTACCACAGGAGCCTTGGTCTTGCACTCAAGGTCGCTCCCCCCGGAGCAGGTATTGCCCACAACAACTATGCAGTTGGCAATGCCCTTACAGCAGGCAGTATTTTTGCCGCCGGATCGGGCCACGACTTCAGGGGACGCAGCGGCCGCGAGGGCCATAGAAAGGACAGAGATGGTCGTGGACAACTGCATACTGATTGAAGAGCTGAGGTTTCTGGGTAATATTGGGATTATGAGGTGTGTTGAAGAGTGACTAACTTAGGTTCCGATGATTGATTGTGAGATGAGATGATTCATTGCCGGTCGAGGGTGGCCACTCTTATATAGACATCCCAAGGGGCTAGGATTACATACGAGCAATCATACTGACATACTGTAAACATCACCGTGGCAGTTAGAGTCAGCCATCGCTATATTATCAAGGTGGCCGAGTCCACTGCGGCAAACCGGCATCTGGTTGTTGTTGTTGTTCGGTGTCTGCATCTTTCGTCTTTCATATTTCATCATGTGAAAAGCAAAATCTCAAGCGACTGACCGAACCGCTTCAACGGAAGAGCCCAGCCAATTGAGCGCTATATCAGAGGTATCATAGCAACACTCCTGTACACAATTTGTTCATCATGACATTATTATCGAAGTATTCCGTCTGGCGTTTTAGGTTGCCAGTCGGCGCACTTTCCAACAAACTGGCGGCCCAAAAGCAATTATCTCCGGCCGGTTTCAGTAGCACACCGTTCTCGACGCTAGGCCTCAGGCTCGCCAACGGAAAGGTCCGCGATGTCACCATCACGTAGCAGCCATGAGCCGCCGGACTCTATTCGACCAAGCAGTACATTTGAGTTGAATGGCAGTGTGTCCATATCAGGATACATATCCTTGTTACAAAGAAAAGTTAAAGGCAAACTCCAATTTAAGGTGATGAATATCGCTACCTTCAGGCCAAGTGCAGATCTGCACGCCCTAGAGTCCATATTGCTCTTGAGTGTGCATGTGCCGACACACCCGAGCAAGCCCTCAGATGGAGCGACCATGGCATGCCACTGTCTAACTCTCAAGAGAATGTGGCTGCCTATCATACTGGACGGGGAAAATGCGAGTCAGCCAATGAGCCCTCTGTAACACAGCCACTAGTATCGCATGTTGTTTCGCCTCAACTTGATTTTAACATTCTTAAAGTTTCTCTTTAACTAAAATCGACAGAATATAGTCCAATCGATAGCAAGAAGAACCAGGACTAGTCGCATTAAAACTTGTCGGTAAAAACCTCGGTAAGAAAGTATCCAGATATTGCAAGCTTAGAAGCTGTAATCTGCATCTTAGGTGGGGAACAACTGGGGCTCTATTAAGTGCCATTGGGCACATACAAATACTAAAACCGCAGCTGGGTCCATTGGAATAGACTTCCTCATACTGAAACTTCTTGAAAGTAGTTATCTTGGGTGCAGAGAAAGGCGGACGTACTTCCCCCGAATGTCATCTTTTCGGTACCTCGCCTCTCTATGGAAGTCCGTGCCATAGTCCTGGCGTTCGGTGGCAAAGTAATAGTGGCTGGCCTTGGGTCGTCTAGGATTAACGGCCCGTGCGTTCCCGCTCCGTTCCCCAACTAGACTCGGCACTTGAGCTGCAGAAGAGTGTTAGCTCCTGGTGACTAACTTCAAGTATGTGACAGAGTGAAACTCAGAAGCTTGGAAATATAGGTCTGAAGTGAACGGCTTAGGTACCTAAGACGACGGATTTTTCCGGGGCTAATAAGTGAACACAAGATAACAAGAAGTTGTAAATAATAATACGCTGTGACATTTCTCTAATTTTCCCTTAAATCTCGATCTGGAGTTTGCAGTAGGTTGCCTCCACCTCTCTACACAATAGCTTGTTCTGCCGCTGTCAAGTGCCATATATTCCCCGTGATTTTACGGAATGCGGCTCTTTCCGACCACTGAAAAAAGCATAGTGACTGTCGATCAAAATAGACGGCAAAATTAGGGTTTAGGGTGTAAAAAGTGCATTACTTTCTGCTGTCATTGAAGGCTGGATTTTTTGTTATAGGTGAATCTCAGTTCCCTTTACGGTGTCAGTGCGGTCTGAGCATTTGGTGAATAGATGATGCTGAAGCATGGCGAGAATTAATAACGGCTATTGGAGGCTATTTGGTAAGCGTGACGTCTAAGTGATAGATATCCTTTGAATATTCCTGGCATGTCACCGATTTCTACTAGCAAATTACCATGGTGTCCCCATACCCCGACAGTAGACGACTCCTTGCATACGAAAAGGCTCAGAAGTAGGATGTGAGCGCAATGGGTGTCAGTGAGCGCGGGATTACGCAATAGCAAGCTTGGGTTACATTGTTGAGTGCTACGTTCATGCAGCATTAGATCATGTGACTGACATACCTAAGAATGGTTGATGATTTAGCACTAGCCCCATGCTCGGACGAAGCATTCCAGGACCTTGTCGCACTTTATCTTGGCTAGCATTTCAAGAGAAAAGAAAGTGCGAGGGGCCTGATCGAAGGCAAATTTGGTGAAGTATTCAGTGTTTTACCTGAAGTTCTGCGGAACTTGTCATGCGATTTCGCTCGGTCACATCCTCCTCTATTATTGCCTTAACAGATATAGTCGATAACCTGTGGGTAACCAAACATTATCCGTTATAATCTCATGGGTTGGAAACATAAACTGGAGTGAATTCCAGTGTTCATTGATGCTCCCCTAAAACCAGTGGCTTTGAACTCGAGTACCGCGCTTTAAATACCAATCAATCAACACACTACTGCACCTTATTATCGTTTACGTATTCTTTTTTTTTCGTTTAATAAACTTAGTTGCCTGTGAGTTCGTGCAATTACCCCGGTTCCCCGTTCCTGGCACGACACATCGAGCCCTGTCATGGCGTAACTCAATATAAGTGGCGCTGGATATGTTACCACCGCATATCCGCGGGCAAGGCCCGTTATTACAGCTCCTTGATTTTATTTTTGGCGACTTGCATTCTGGTGGCTGCGCAACTCATCTCAAGACTTTAGGCACTTCCAATGTTTGCTCGGCTCATTTTGGATTATAGGTTGAAATCCGTCTGCTACTCTACACCTCAAGGAAAACCAGAACTATGGTTGAGCAGAGATCGAAGCGTTGTGACAGTGTGCAGTGGTTAACTCTGCAACTGATGCACTGGGAAGCAAGGATAATTCTACAATCTCTTTGGCACACTCTCTCAAACATTTAGATAGCCAAGGACGATGTTACGCAGTGAGCGCGCCAGGGACGTAAGAACGTTACGTTTGGCGTCTGGTTCTTGGGAAGAGCCGCATAACCGAATGATTTATTCCAGATTAATCTGCTCGCAGCCGGGGTAAACATTCTCAGAAGTGAGTGCAAGGAAAGTTGAGTAATGAGGTTTTTACCATCTCTTTCAACGATGATATGGGACGTGGGTTCGACGCTATGATGTCGCGGCCACCTACCGCGAATACTCTCAACTACTGATGTTCCCAATCTGTCCGATTCATTTTTTATCGCATTGAACCACCAAAGATGCACAATTTTACCGCCATTGACCATGAGAGTAAAGTCGTGCACTCCATTGTTGGTGATGCTTATCTCTTCAACGTCAGGCGTACCGGCACCCAATTCGTAAGCACCTTGTCCCTAATCTTAGCAAGCAGCGTATCTTCGGCTCTGGGATTTAAGCTCTCATTATTCATGTCAAGAGTTGGCCACGGTATCTGACCTTCTGGCCTTGCATTTGGTAAAGTTCGACTTAGGATGGTTGTATCATTCGGGTTGGGGATTTGGATCGAAGAACCCTCAACCGTTGCCATCTGGTTGCCTGAACCTGTGGATCTCAAGCTGAAGCCCGCCCTATTCCCCCTTTCTGAAGAGTTTGTTCCTTAGATGTTGCATCTTGGACGATCTTAGCCGCCGTGGTAGGTTGTGTACCCTCGCCGTCAGCACGTATTCTTGTGACAGAAGTTTCGGGATGACGCTCAATGTCTTCGGTTTTATTTAACGTGGAATTGCGGTGTTGATGTCACTGAACCATTTTTCAGCAAGTCTTTCGGCAAGCCGTTATGGCTGTCACAGTGAGGTGATGTATTCTTGTGCATGAGAAAACCTGGTTGAGGATAGAAGAGCGAACAAGGTAACAGATTACCTTAAGGATTTTAAATGATCTCATAATGTTTTATGTTCCTGATTGCTGCCTAGCTCCTGCAGTACCGGTCAAGAACCTGATTGGCTAGTTTTGTGATATCAAAGGCTGCATCTCGAGCCAATCAGCAATTTACATGTGGAATTACACCCTCAATGTTCAAGTGAGGCGTTACCGTCTCGAGCCCGCACATCGGATTTCTACCCAGTGGAGTCAACACCTGTTGAGGGGCTGAGCTTAGGTCAAATTGGTGAAAGTTAGGTAAAGTAGAGTAGTTCTTATGGTACTCTATACCCCATCAAACTCTGCCCAGTGCCTCAGACCTTTCTCAAGTGTGTCTGATAAATAGATTTAATAGAAAATATCCGACACTTCAAAATGGTGGTCCTTGCCAGTCTGCCCTTATCCAGTCCTCATAATCATTGCCAGAACCATCATCCCAATCGTCGCACCTGCTCCACGGTCTTGGAGGTCTCTGGCTAATTGGCGGACATGCAAGCACTTTCCCAGCCGTTCTTAGTTTGGTTTCTAGTAGTATCACGGGGCATACAAAGAAAGCTACCGTTAATGGAATGCTCTTCGTTGGGTTTTGTGTTGGGTATATTGTTAGGCCACTTATATTTATCGCGCGAGTATTACCCGCTGATAAGGTGACTTCCGAGTACCTATTTACCAAACCATGACCCTGTACTAATCTTTCTCCCAGACTGCAGTCAATATAATTGTTTCTTGTTTTGTTCTTAATATTGCCATTATTATATCTATGAGGCAGATAATGGCAAGATGGAATAAGAAGCGGGATCAGCGTTATGGAACTCAGGCTGTCTTGAATGGACACGTTTTTGAACACGCGAGTCAAGTCAATCTTGATGAGACCGATTGGGAGAACAAAGACATCCGTTACTCTTTGTAAAGGGGGGTTATTTAGTTTGTGTTAGACTGTATTCTTTATATGGGACAGTATTAAAACCTTAAATGGAAAATAAAGTATCTTCTTAAGTTAAGACAGTATTGCACTTATTTTACATCTAGAGTGGCCCTCTAAGATTAAAATATAATTAAGTACTGTTAGTCTAATGAAAGTATTAAGCTTTGGATTGTAGTTTTTTAATCCTATAGTTGATTTCTTTTATATCTGCAAGTATTAGAAAGTGAAAGAATAGCTAGCGTCTTTTCGACACTCAGCCATCCGTTGTTCTACACTAAATTTTGGGCCTGAAATTTAGCGTGTAACTCACCACCGTTTAGAACCAACTAGACACTAAAACCAAATTTACATAAGCCGCATCGCAAAATTTAGCAGCCGCCAATCTCAGTTATCTCTTCCGTCGCTGTTTGGGCAATCATCCTCGACCTATCGCTATAAAGTGTCCCAGTTAGCTCCCACTATCTATGCCTCCTCGCTTGGGTTATAAAAAGTCCCGAAGGGGATGCATGAGATGCAAGCAAAGACGTGTCAAGGTACGCTTGCTTGGGCAAAAACACGCATGTAGTGCAATCTTACTGACCGCTCAGCTAGTGTGACGAGAACCAGCCATGCGCTGCCTGTGCGAGACACGATCTATCCTGTGTCATCCCGGATCCCCCGGGTACGCCATTTCTCACTGGAGGTCCTTCAACTCATAATGTTAGTCTGTTTGTACCTGTTGTAGATCATAAGGGATTAACCTAGTGACATAGATTGACACTCGGAAAGACCCATCTCCAAACACAAACGCGGATCAGTTGCCGTACCTGGTTAAGAGTCGATAGAGCATAGCACATGGCTCACAGATCTTGAGCTGATGCATCACTATTCAACGTCAACTTACCTGACTCTATCACGCGCCCATAAACTGCAGCAAATATGGCAGATGGAGCTACCCAAGTTGGTGTTGAGTCACATATATCTTCTCCATCAGGTCCTATCCGTTTCCGCATTTCACCTTGCCTTTGTTCACCCACATCGCCTGGACTTCGCTACCTGTGCTTCACAGCACCAGAATAAAGCTATCGTAGGTCTACGGTCAGCCGTCGCGTCTATTACTAGAGAGGGCTGCGTCGAGATCTTTTTAGCGTCTTCTTTACTATCAATCGCGCATTCGCTGGCCTCGGCGCGCATAATGCTGCACAGAAACCGTGTATTGATGATCTGTTGGATGTTTTCGTTCTCATTCGAGGTATGAGCGATATCTTGGACTCGTACCAGCCAACACTTGAGCGCAGCATAAGTGGCGACCTTTTTATCCGAGGAAGTCAAGCTCAGTCGACACCTCTTCTTACGGCCACAGTTGCACAGCTCCAACAGATAGTCGTTCCTGGCGTTTTTGATACTACAACAGTCACGACATGTCAGAACTCGATCACGTCGGTCATCAACTGGATTGAAAACACCATCGGGACAACACCTGAACCCGACTCTCGCCTCGCCATGACTTGGTGTTTATCTGTGAGCTTGGAATTTCTTGATCTTATCCGACAGCGCCAGCCGATTGCTCTCGGTATCCTCGCACATTACTGTGTCGTGCTGTATCAGGATGGAAAGTCTACATGGTACATGAGAAATTTGGGAAAGCCGATTCTTGAGGACATATCAAATAATATGGAGCCATAATGGAGGGGAGCGATCCAGTGGTGTTTGGAAGCAGTTGGATGCGGAGAAAGTACATGAGATATGGACCTAGAGAGTTGCATGCAAGTAATATAGAAATAATATCAGATATCAGACAAAACAGGGCTTATTGGCCCCAGATATCTTTTGGCTGTGCCAAACACTCTCTTCCCATAGCTTAATGTTCTTAAGCAGTTTCCCGGAGGCTTCCCGAACGGAGAGCGCTAAGAGACTCCCCTGAATCTTTTTGATCCTTAAAACCGCGAGGAAACCCATTCTTCTTAAAGAACCTCCAGTCCAAAAAGGTTACCACGGCGAGATATTTATAAATAGGGCTGACTGGTTAGTCTCAATTCGTGATGTTCTAGAAAGACATACCTCGGAATACCAGCCAATGTGAAAACAACCCAGCCAAGAGCACAGCTAGCTCCAACACAAACGTTCATGTTACCACGCATCATCATAAAAGCGACAGAGGCCCAGAAGACAACCTCCATAGAGTTGAGGATAGAGTAAGCTTTGGGACTGCTCCAGCGATGGAATCGGGGGAAGTGCTCAGTGAGGATCTCGTAAGCAAGAATAATGAGAGATTTGGCGCCCTGGAGTTATTAGATACCGGAGGTAGTTCTAAGGACAGAAAACAAACTTACCATGCCGAGACTCATGGTAGTAGAACGGCCTGGGGGTCGGTTGGGCAAAAAAAGTGTGCGCCTGATAGGGAGATGACAACAATGATCAAAATGACTTGTGCGATTTGAAGTGGGATCTTGTTGCGGAGGGTGAAGAATGGCTCCATTCTTTTGAGAAATGTGGGTGTTATTTTTGCAGAAGTGCTAAAAATAGGTATGGAGATTGTATGTTCGATACTGAGACTAAATATGGTGATTATGAAGTCCAAAGGCTAGAGGAATATCATGAGCTTATAAGCAGTTGATTTAATGTGAAACTTGATCAATACGACAAACATCGAAGTGTATCATGACGCGGCAGTTGCTAGTCAGTGCATCTAAACTACGTAGTAATATTCTAAATAAGGCCAAAAGAGAAACCGAGCTCTGAGGCTTGGAGATATGCCGTTTCATGGAATCTAGCCCTGCGGTCATCAACCTTACTACCAACATACTAGGCTACAAAGCCTTACAAGACCAGGAACGAAGCCCAGCTCAAAGCTCAGCCTGTTCTTAAACTTTATCCTTATCTTATGGAGAGCATGTGCTTTGATTGGCTGAATGCACCAGTTCCGCTTTCGGCTTCGGTTTCGGTCCCGGTTTTGCACCTAGCTGGTGGTCATTGCTCAGGGACTCTCAACATATGCCACTTGTGTCATTGCGCCATTTGAGATTTATAATTGGTTATATTTAGCCTGATCAGCCTGACGCTGATCCTGAAAATTAACATTAAGCTGGATCCGCGTACCAAAGAGCCTATAGCTTCTAGAAGATCCTTGCAAGCTAGAGAGCTGGTTAAATATATTGCTCACGCTCTTCCCAGCAGCCGGTAGCAAGATTTCTTTCATCCTCTACAACATTTCAACATGGATTGCAAAAGCCGACAAATGGATCAAACCTGTTCCTGGTAAGAAGCTTGGTCCCACACAAATGACTTGCATTAACATTAGTAGTCCTCTACCACCCCAAGCTACTCTGAAGCAACTACAACAGATCCTCTTACAATAGATGGCTTCGGAGTTTCTCCAGCGACAACATCATCGAGCCCCGTGGCATTCAACGTCACTGAATCGCCGATAGCCACGCCAATTCTATCATCTCGGTCTACGGAGTCATTTACGAACTCGGTAACCTATATTCTCCACCGAAACTCATTGGCCGGGCGAGTCGACAATGAGTGTTCTCTGGAGGCTGTTGTGCCGGACGGGCTTGAACTTGCAGTCTTGGAATATTTGGCAAACCGTGATAACTTACCCATTACCCACGAATCCACATCACAAATACGCAATACTGAGTATGTCTCTGGCTGTAAAGTCTCCCATCAAAACTGTCACACCACTCTATCTCCTTGGAGACCAGCCTGAATCAATCGATTGTCCATATTGTCTGTGCCGCAGCGAAACGCGAGTGAGGAAAAGAACCTCATTTACAACACAGTAAGTTAAGCCCCGAGATTCCACTTCATGGAGATGGAAAGAGCTAATAAAGGATAGTCTACAAACTGTAGCGTTACTCATGACGACTGTTTGTGGAGTAGTCGCTCCATATGTAAAGAAATGGTCATTCGACATTGAACAATTATGTCAAAACTGCAATAACAGAGTTATGTATAGGCCGAGAGGGAAGGATATACGGATTTGCAAAGTACCAGAGTCTTGGAAGGAAGAGTCGAAACATCCTGATGCTGACGGCAATATATCTCAATGTTAGTAGTGGAAGAATTTGGACAGGCTGAATGCTTTAAGCTTTGTGGAGTATGTTTACAGCATGGACCCTCTATGGTGTAAGATAATGTCTGGAAGTAATCCGAGAGTCTTCAGCTTTGTAAGATCAGTTGGAAAAGGTTTTAAGAAGTCTGGATTTGTCCAAGTGAAGGATAAAGGCTATACAGATAATTTAGTATAAGATAAAAGTCAGAAATAAAACTAATAAGCTGTTAAGCTTAAGCTATCTATACGTAAAGGCAGAATAGATATGTATAAGGCAGATATAATGAATAGTTTCAGGATAGTACTATAGCTCAAAGATAATGAACTATCCTCGAGTCTGCATAATTGTAATCTTCTGGCCAGGGGAGACACTGAACTTGTTACTATCCACAGTCTTTCCATTTACCTTAATGGCACTCTTATCAAGAGGGGTCAGTAAAGGCTGAGGAAGATATACAGTTCCAGCCGTCTTTCCCCTTTTAGGTCCCCGAACAGTCATCTGCAAGAGGCCAGATCTGAACTTCCAGTCAACCTCAATACTTCCATGCTCCGTTGGTACTCGACCTTTGGCCCACTCAAGTCCCAAAGTTATAGGCTGAACCCTCCACGTCTTGTATCCCGGCTTCATAGCCTGAACACCTAGAACGTGTCGGCTTAGCTCAGCAGTCGGCCCAGCGGCCCAACCATGGCAAAGAGAGGTTATGATACCCAAGCCAGGAGTGCCATCGGGATCCAGAGTCTCCCAGAAACAGTTTGTGTAGTTCGCATGAGAAGGGTTTGCCATAGGAGCCCAGAGGCTCTTTAGGAGGCGTCGGGCAATCATATCATCGCCAGACTCAAAGGCGGTACGGAGATGATAGGCGGAAGAGTAAGGGCTGATTTTCTGCGCAAATCCAGCTTTGATGGTGGCGTTGCTGAAAGCAAGAGGTCCAGCTTTGAGCTGAAGGTTCTTGTCAAGAGTGGAGAGTAAGGAAGTTGTGGAGATGTTGTGGCTTTGAGGAACGCCAGCTAGAATAGCGAGTGCATTCGCATCTTGAGCGAAACCAGTCGTCATCTCGCTGGAAAGGGCATAAGCGCCGAGTTTATCGTCCCACAGGTTGTTATTCATGGCCTTGCGCAGGTTGTCAAGACGAGTCTGGTAAATCGAGGCGTTGACCCCAGCATCCTTCAGAAGAACTTGAGTCTGCTGCAGGGCATATGCATATAGTGCGTTGAACTTGGAGCTTGCACCAGTCTGAGGGGGATCGTAGTAGTTCCAGTCTCCAGTCAATGAAGCATCATCGAGTGTAAAAAGCCCGTTGTTTAATTTGGAATGCGCCCAGTCCAGCATGGCTGTAATGCGAAGAGCCCAGTACTTCGCAAAATTGAGGTCACCCACGACTTCGTAGTTCTTGGCGAGCGCATTTAGAAAGTTAAATGAGTAGCCGATCAAACCCGTAACATTGACATCGAGCGGTTCCTTGAGGGGTTCCTGTTGGATCTTGGCGGTTGGGATGAAGAATCCACTTGTGGTTTGATAGGAACCTAGAAGGTCGATGGATCCCTCGACGAAGGACTTGCCGTATGTACTTGCAAAGGTTGAGCCGAGTGCAATGTCGAAATCTCCAGTATAAGCAATACGATCGCGTCTCGATCCATCAACAATTATATCAGCGGGGTTCGAGCCCATCAAAAAGTCTTTCAAGAATCCCCGATCAGTCATGTTGGAAGAGTAGATCTCGTCACCATCGAGCGTCGTAGCCCTGAGGTTGCGGAAATAAGCAGAGTGCCCAAAAGGAACACCGAGTCCAAACGAGCCATAGAACTTGGATGTCTGGCTGAACTCCAACGCTGTCTCGTCGTTGATAAGCACTGAGATTTCGGTCATGTTCACCTTGGCATGGACAGAGAGCCACTCGCCAAGTTGTGCGTTGGCAGAAGATGGGATCAAGCCAGACTTCGAAGAGTCTATTGCTGTGACCTCGCCAGCTGTGACATCGCAAGTAATGACTATGGCATCGTTCAGAGTGTCTGATAATACTGAGAAACTGAACTGTCCAGTCACGGGCTTGACCTTAAAGTCAAGCTCGTATCTAAGCAATGTTGAAACACTGCTCCAAGCTTGAGGTGCAGAGCTCTCGACAAGAGCGCCTTCATCGGTAACCTTCCAGAAGTCGGGGATAGTGTCCTTGGGAATTTCCGTAAGTTGTGTAGTTCTAGCTCCTGTGTGCCAGATACGCGTAAAGTCCTCGTCTGAGCATTCAAAACCTCCAGGAAGTTTGGTAAGAGGCGTGTTATGAACAGTTGGCTTCACACCCACGTTTTTGAGGCGCAACTCTCCATGAGAAGAAAGATTCAGCTTCTGGTAACGAAAGGCTCCCTGAACAAGGCGGTTGGTGATAGTTCCGGGTTTGGTGATGTTGTATCGATTCACGCGATAAGTCTCCATGGCGGCGGCGAGAGGAATAGGTCCATCACTCTGGCGGAGGTATTAATATACACATCCTATTAGCTGAGGTCTGAATGACGTACCATATAGCTATCGAAAGAAAACTTGGACTCCGCAAAAGACAGCTCAAAGCCGGACGTGTCGCCATACTTGGAGACAACCTCAAAAGTGGGGTGTCCTTCAAAATTCTCGCCATAATCAAGAATCACAATTCCATGGACTTTACCATCAGATGAAAGGGACAATGGTTGTTTAGAACCGTAGACAACTTCATTTTCGACGGTGGTTGCTTTAGTCACTGGGTCAGTTATGATCGAGTGTGCTTGAAGCAGTAGGAAGGCGATTGTTTTAAGGAACATTGGAAGATTTTCCCTCGGACACTTAATCGGAATGATGTTAAAGAAAGTTCAAGAGAATAATAGTGGAAAAAAGAAGGTGGTAAAGGACTGTGTTGGTGTCTTAGAATGACTGGGAAAATGATTATCTATCATGCAGTCAGTACATCTTAATATAATTGATGAAAACTAATAAATACTATTATGGCCAAGCAATGGCGCATAATCATAATATACTCTGTACGAGGAACAGTTTTATTTGGGCCTTGACCCGTTTGTTAGCGGAGGAGCAAGGGTCCACTGTCTGTTAAACGAGCCTTAAACGAGGAACAGGAACGAAGACCGAACAACGTCATGCATGACATGCTAAACGAGAAACGAGAGTCGTTTTCTTAGTCTAAACGTTGATACAGTGGGGCTCATGGCGTTTTACTCTGTTCTGATTTAAAAATGAGTTTAGTTATGATTTTCTCGCTTTCATAAATAGACTTTCATAAGTTCAAAATGCTCTCTAGATTGGGCTTTTAAACTGGGACTTTTTATTCAAAGTCTCTAAAGGAGGTATCCCTAATCGGTCTACTGCTGCAACGTCTTAAGAAAACCGATCTACTGGGACCACTTAATGCATGCTCAAGCCACAGAACTTGTTTCGCCGCAAAGAGGCGCAGGTACTTCAGTCTTTGTTTTATTCTTTAGTTATTCGTTGAACGGGTTCCTGATTTCTACCTAGTCTGCCTTGCTCTGCCAAGGTTCCTTGGAAGCCGAAAACGGACCGGTTACGTATTCCTCATGGGGCTAATGGCTAGCAATGAAATTTGGCCAAGCCTGAGTGAGGTACATGTAGTTATTCGGTGTATAATTTATTAATCCTGACATTGGCCCTTATTTTTGTACCTTCTCTGCCAGTGCTTCAGCTTTGAACAGAATGGAAACCAGTCAACTCCCTCGAAAGTGGAGAACAATGGGACGGTACACTCTTCAGAGCTAAGGTAAACCACTCACTTGCATAGCTGGCCTAGCGGAATCACTCAGCTTTTGAGGCACACTGAAAGAAATATCGATCTGACACCAGATACGAAAAGTGAGCCCCGTGGCAATATGTTCCCCACCAAGAATCCACTGATACTTTCATGCCACGCTATGTAACCCTTGTAGCCTTCAACTCGAACCTGGGATCAAACAGATCCTTGTCAAGATCTTGCTTTGATTGGAATGGCAAAAGAGCATAATTTGTCGCCAGTTTTTTTGGAATCAACCATAAATAAAGTATATATGAAATAAGCATACTAAGATACTGAACTGCATTGCTGTCCCCCATTGTTGAATCTATTTCCAGATTTTGCCATTACGTTCCAATATTCTTACTTGAGGTGAAAACCTATCTGTAAACGCTTTTATAACCTTTTCGCCCCTGAAACAGTACTGGAGAGAGTTATCCAACAACTTATTTTTTATCGACTTCATTCCCTCGACTGCAGCCCCGATGAGTGGTTTGAGCACATCTCCTGCCTCTGTGGGGTATGTGATATTATGAGATGCAGACGCCCATGGGAAAGTGATTCTGTCGGTGGGTATGCTTGCTTCCCTGCTGATGTAAACATCTGCGTCTGAGTGTTCCCAGACGTTTTTCATGACAGACCACGCGTCAGTCCCGGCTAGCAACTTCCCAATAGCTCCGAGCACTCCTTCGAAAATGTTTGGAGCTGTTGCAAGGCGGTTAAGGAGAATAGTCTAGGAAGAATCTCTGTAAGTAATTGTACAAATATAGTCATGAATAGAAGGGGATGGAAGAAGAGAATGGTTGTGAATTTTATCTCACTTACCGCGAGAACTTCAGCGTTCCCTTCGTTTCCTGTTGCCCAGATTCTGTAGTCTATAATGTTTAACTGTCGGGATTCTCCCCCATCCTCAATTGTGGCAGCAACGTCCGCATTAACCCATTCCTGTGGCACCTGTATTTCGATGATAACACCATCCGCGGCATAACTCGCATGCTCAGCTGCTCGACTCCGCTCATCAGTCCAGTATGTTGCAGCATCTTCCACTGTATTCAGATCTCCAGGTCTGAATCTGTACTGACCGTTGCCTTCCCTGTCATGAGACACAATGCTGTCCCATTCACCTGCTATGAATCTGTCGGCTCTGTCTCTGGCTGTGCCACGATACAGTGTGACGGTTTTCTTCCCTTCAGCAGTGTTCTTGGAAGTCGTGGGTTGCTGTGACTTATCCGGCGTTTCACTTCCTTTTTTCCCCGAGTCCTTACTCGTGGTATTCGAATGTTGCCCCTGCTGTCGTGGACTCCCAGTTTTGGGTTTTGTCATGGTGCCTGTATGGTCGTTATTGTTGACAGGGTCATTGCCAACGTAGCAAAACAAGTTATGACCATCCGCTGTACCAAGCGGATCTGGAGATAGCCAACGACCCAGCCAACAGGCGTAGTATCGTTCTCCACAAAGATAAAGACCGCTCTCTTGGTCCCGCTTGTACGAGGCGAATCGATACTTGCGTGGTGCTGCCCCTTTTGTCTTTGCTGAGTAGGTGCTGACACCATAAGCCGTGAATTCTTCGTAGGAAACGACGCGTGCTTTGTCGTCCAACTCTAGACGATCGCCTAACTGATATCGCACCAAGTGTGACTGTCTTCGTGAATCCTGCTCGACCAGAGCAGCTGCTCCTTCAGAGAGTTCCGGTGCTCTGACATGAAAGGTGTTGATTCGATGGCGGATCACTCCCCCGTTTCCTTCGTATACCATATACTTGTCCATCAAGGGTAGATACAGGGTCTCACAGCGCTTCACGCCACCTCCATCATCATTATAGTGAGAGGAGCGTTCAGTAACCTTCCGTACCCGTTCACCATCAGAATTGTACACGTACCACGTCATTTCAGGTATTGCACCCTCTGTAACCCTTTGCGTGGCAAATGCCCGGAGACGGTCATGATGGTCCCAGCGAAGGTCTGAGTAGCCAGACATAGACGTAATGCACCCACCAATTCCTGAGATGCCTTCATAGCCGTAGTGAGTCGTCGAATTACCAACAGTGGAGCTGGTCAGACGGTTATTGTAAACACTTGGATCGATGAGACTAGGCTCCTCGTATTTGTATCTTCTGCTCCACCCACTTCCAGACTGAAGTCCATGCTCCATCCTCAATATGTTTCCACAAACATCGTAGGTGTATTTCTCCACATACGGCACCATTTGCTTCCCATCTCCTGGAAGATTGGTAGAACGACCTAAATGAAGATCTGGTGGACTGATTCTCCCAGGGCTGTCAGGAGATTTGTCAACCTGTTCACGACCACTGGACTCAATCAACTGGCCGAGAGAGTCGTAGGAGAAGTCTTCAGTAGGACTAATACGACAATCATCAAAGAAGAGAGTCTGCTGTGCCTTATCTTCTCTTCTCACTAGTCGTCCCATGCAGTCGTACCAGCATGAGATGTCCTGCAGCACACGCCCGTCTTCGGTGCCAGTGGTGCGGCTTTTCAATAGTCTGCGATCAGATACCCCATAAGTATTCCTGACCAAAGCTCCGTTGCCATAGAGAATCGAGCCCACTTGATCGTCGGGATCGTAGGTGACATGGTCGATGGAAGCTGTCGTAATATAAGTTTTGTCAGACGCGTACGATTCAACCTTCACCAATCGCCCAGCGAGATCAAAGGTTCGTTTGAGAGAGTCACCTCCCGGGGCAACAACACGGATATTCTGTCCAAGGGCATTGAAGAATGTTTCTGTTGTGAATATTGTTGGCTCCAACTTGGGACTCTCCTCTTTCCCCCAGTCCAGCATCTGTTTATACTCTGTGGCATATTGCACGGTCGATATAGTGCAATTACCTGAAAGGTCATAGCAGTGGTTGGTTCGTAGCCCAGATTGGTCGTAACATTGATAAACTCTCCCCAAAAGATTCTTCTCGGCGCCTTGTGGATGGCTTTCACCATAAATGTTCCTCATCACAACAATCTCGGAAGTGACAGATGGCTTTGTAGTCTGCAACGTGACCTTGGTCAACCGGCGCAACTGGTCATAGTGGTGACTCTGTCGACGCCCCTGTTTGTCCCAAGATACAAGAGGCTGTCCAGCACAGTCTGGGAACACCCATCTCGCACCACGATCCATACTACGTTGGACTAGTGGTCGCCCAAGCATGTCGAACTCGGATTTACTCACTATGCGATCCATGCTGTCGATCTCAGCACAAACGTTTCCATATATATCATATTCAACCCGGGCACGGCGTGGCGGACTGCCTGAACGGTCCAGGACTTGCTCTGACACCGTGGGGCGACCTAGGACGTCAAGATGAGATGTTGAAGGCGTATCTCTGTAGACGAGAGAATTTTCCGCGGCGTTTCTGTCCTCTGAAATCTTGGAGATGCTTTTCCGTTGGTACCATGTAGGTAGATACTTATTCTCTGGGAGCTCCTGGAAGAAAGAGCCAATATCCTCATCAATTAGAGGACTCTCCACAGCGATTAGATCACCGACATCGTAGTCAATTTGCTTCCATGTCTCATAGACAGTTTTGGACCATGTATGATCTGGGTATAACACGCCCACAACTCTAGACATAGCGTCATAGAAAGTCATGGTAGAGTACCGACACAGCTCAGCGTCAGGATGCATGTCAACTTCGTGAAACCCCGATGATGAGACGTGACAGGGCTGAAAGGCTTCTATCGGCTGCCCAGCCTGGTTGCAAATCACCCAGTCGTGGAGCTGCCATTTCGCTCCTTTTTTGCTTTGCTCCACCAGCTTCAGTTTTTGGATTGGCTGTCCCGAACCATCAAAGTAGGTAATTTGTATGTGAATGTCGCTAGGGCTTGGATCGTTCACGTGTCTGCTGCGAAGAAACTCTAGTTGAGCTGTAGGTCTCACAGTTGTTGGCCGAGTTGCATCATCTGAGTCTGGTCGGCAAGGTCTGCCCATGCCGTAGACAATTCTGTGACTCGCATAACCCAGAGCCTTAGCACCCAGCGGTCCACAGGGATCTTCGAGAAGAAGATTCAAATCCTCATCAGATACAATGGACTCGAGTTCCCTAACAGAGTTTCCTGTCTCAGATCCGCCTTTTCCATCAACAGCAATGGCTACACAACGGCCGAGGGGGTCAACCATGGTCTCACTACAGTTGTTGTTTGCGTCTGTAATGAGTTGTACCGTCATATGAACATATTCGTGGCTGATAGTTGTCCTGTTACCCGCAGCATCGGTAAGAACCTGCGGCAGCAGACAAAATTCGTCCATCTCGATACGTGAAATAGCCCCGAAAGCGTCAATCTCTCCACTTGGAGTGTAGAAGTGAGACCGGGCAAAGTTCAGCCCGTCTTCCTCCTTGTCTCCGTACATCTGTCTTGCCGAAGGAACCCACCATTCGTTACTCCCAGCATCGAGTTCAGCATATCCACCATCTTTGAGGACATGATTGCGAGATATGTCATCAATAAAGGGGCTTAGGTGCTTTTGTAACATCGAATTTGTCAGTACGAGCTGGTATCCTTGGTATTGCACTGAAAATGCGTGCAGTTGCCCCAATGGAAGTGGTGTAACCAAGTCTTCACCTGTGTACAGGACTCGTGCTGCTGATACAAGAACGCAGCAGCCGCTCTTTGTGGACGGATTGTCTTTGACTTTGGGAAGTTCACGACAAGTCCTTCGCAAGCCCCCTCTCTCATATCTGCACCCTGGAGCAGGTTTCGTCTTTTGATCTGGAAATAGTCGATACTGTCGATGCTCAGATATAAGCGGCGTCCGTACCTCGTTGGCTTTCTCAACAGCATTGGTAAAAGCAGTGTTGCTATACATGAGGATGTCCTCAGCGCTCCCAGTTCCTTCAAGCTGGCCCCTGCTGTCTGGTCTTGCGTAATTGATCTCAACGGCCTGACACACATTTCCATACCTATCTGTCTCCAAAACTAGCCGGTGCGTGATTTTGGGACTCTTCACATCGCCCCTCTCGTAGACCGCTGTAATCATTTCTCTGCCGTTCACACGGAATGAGCCACGACTAGTCTCATTTGCCTTCGAGCTTTGTTCCATGACGACTTTATATGACTGTTGTTCGCACTGATAGGGGAAGTTCTCCTTGGTGGTTTTGCCCAAGCTGAAGATCTCTGTGCGGCGAACTAGCCCTGATAGAGACACGTATGCCTCCCGTAAGTCTTGCCAGGCAAGTTTAGGCGGCATCTCAGCACTTATGAGAGGATCTAAAAGTCCGAGGTCGTGAGATGGATAGCTACCCGGTAGTGTATCCACTGAGTCCAGAGACACTAGTCCAGTACAGTACCATGTCTTTGTGAGAACTGGGGGGCTGGTGATCGTCCCAGTCACTTCACGATCGACTTTCTCCACCCTTTGAAAGCCCCTAAATTCCCGATCCACAGGGTCATAGTATCCATTGTGGTAAGTAAATCGGGACTCAGCTGAGGTTTTTGCCACGGTGTCCCGGGTAGTAACTTGGGAAACGCACAATACCGGGAAAGGCAGACGAGTAGCCCAGGGCTGTCCATTTCTTTCGTCTTCAAGACGATCAAGTGTCGAAGAGCGGTACTCAATCTCCACCTCTATACCAGTTCCATTCTCCACCTTGTGAAGTAATCCTGGACGTGAACCTGCCGTCAGATCGAGGAAATGCACTTTTGTCACTCCATGACCTGCTATATCACAGGCCCAGCAAAGAGCAGGTGAACCTCTACCTGCAATGTCAAACACGTCAACCCAAGAGAACCTGTCCAATGGAGGTACGCTGGGAATTATGTAAGGATCAGACCACTGGGCTCCAAATTGGTTATAGTAGATAGCAGCGCCACCGCCTGGACGAAGATAGATGAGGTCAGCCCCTCCAACACCAGACACATTGGCCAGACGAAGCCTCTGCGGCGAGAAGTCGACCTCCGCTGGGGAACAAGACATATCGACAGGCCTGCCAAAACGACCGTGACCCATGTTGGGCCAATATCGAACAGACCCGTATCTGACGATCACGATATCGCTAAGTCCATCTCCGACCATGTCGCAGATAAACAAAGTGTCCCGACGTTCGCCGTCTAAGATGGGAGCATGTCGCGTCCTTTGGACTGATCCGTATCCCTTTTTGCCTAGTGAAGGGTACCAGTTAAACTCTCCATCCGATGTAGCTCCCATATCAACGAGGTCAGGATGACCATCACCGACGAGGTCGACATTGGTCATCCACCTATCCCCCCATACAGAAGGATACGATGCAAAGGGGATGAGTCTAGTGAAATCTCCCTCTTCTGACCGTTCGTAGAATCCCTGAACCTCGCCACCAGGTGACCGGCTGACTAGCCTAAGCAGACCATCCCCTTCAAGATCCGCCCATCTGTCCTCGGTCCCACGACCATCTAGACTAGGCCTCGCTGGTGCAATGCCAGGTCCGTCAAGAGAGACTTTAAGACCATCGCTCTGATTTCTGTAATAGTACCAGTCCGCTCCTGGCACCTTGACCAAGACACCTGGGATGCCTTCTCCATCCAGGTCAATCCATTGAGCAGCAGCTGAAGATCCTAGACCAGTTACAGGCACTTGTACTTCTTCCACAGTGATCTCTCCTTCGTTGACAGGCTTAGTATACTGCAGTGTCACCGGTGGAAGCCAAAGACTGCCAAGATCGTGGGACCCTTGGGGACTATGACCACCGACGAAGCAAGATGTTAGGAGGGAAGTCCCAGAGCGCGAGTCAACCTCATAATTTAGCACGAGGGACTTTACTAGGCAGTCTTGCCGAGCGAGTTTGTCAGGAAAATGGTGAAACATCAAGAACCGACGACAAAGACGAAAGGTGTTTATGGCAAAGCCATAGGAGTATGTTGTGAATGGATCCCGACGAGCCTTCCAGTCCTCTGTAGTTACTGTGGTAGGCGTGTCTTTGTCATACTCACCATAGTCAAGAATCAATTCGAACAGCCACTTTTGCTTCTCAGTAGACTCCTTTCGCAATAGCTCCCATGTCTGAAGGTCCCTATTTGGCGTCTCGTTTCCATAACGCACTGACTTGAGATATCGCATCGCCTGAGGGGCCGAGGATGGAGAGCCATATATTTGATCCAAGATATGACTCGGAACGCCATTTGTGTCTTCTTTCTTGTAAGAGAAGACCATGTTGTTTCCATTGCCGTCATAGGTCTCAGTAACCAGCCATGAGAAGATGCGCAAGGGATCATCAGGGTCAAAGATGCGAGACTCTTCGTCCTTCCCAAGATGAACAGTCACATTATCCCCGAATATAGTTTTCCAGAAGACATCATGAGGATTCTCACGGTTCTTCCAGCGCTCTATTCGCACAAGTCCCTGTCCGACACGTGGTCGGTAACGATAAATCCTGTACTCAGTCGCATTTTCTTCATCATGAGCATCGTGAGAACCATCAACTGGAACAAGCTCGCCAAGGCCAGAGTGAACAAACACGTCTACTTCATCATCATAGACCGGGACACCTCGAGAGGCCAGTCTGGAGATAGTCTGTAGGCCTCCGAGCTGCCAGCCGCTCCCAAAGGGGCCGTTGGTAGAGGCTGCTGCAGACTGATAAACAAGACTGAGATCTGGACCAAAGCCTCCACGGCCTTTGGTTATGGGAATTGGGATACTGAAGCTTGTTCCACCTGTGGCTGAGTCGACCTGGAAGCGCTCACGAATTGAGAGCTGTTGAGAGCTGTCGGCCGATAGATTGCCCGGGGCATCTGCGGAAGAGACGTCCAGGCCCGACATCAAGTCGTTAAAGCTGGTCTACGAGATGTCCAGTCAGTAAAATACACCTCGAAAGAGATTGAGAGAACGTACGTACATTAGAGTTACCCCCAGTAATACTAGGTGGATTAAATTTGTCCATCTTGGTGTTGTTTTCTTTCTTTTCTTTTCTGTTTTTGGTTTATTTATGCAAATATGATTTCATGATTTTTTTTTCTTTCATAAATGTAATCGTGAACTGGTCCTGTGAAGGATTGAACGCGTTGCGGACCTTATCTGCTTGCTAAGAAGTCAGAAAATCATGCGTAGATATGAAACGGGGAAGGGGGACCAGACTGAGCGATCTCTTACCGTAACCGTGACTCTTTCTTTTCCTGACGCAAAGCTGACAGGATAAGTGCGAGTGCTGAAGAAAATGATATGTCTACTATGTCCGCACTAGTAGTCTGCGGTATGACGCTTTTGGCGCTTGGGCCTTGTCTCAGCTGTCAGCAGTTCGGATTATCATATCCCAAATCGGTATTATTGGTAGATCACCAAGCCGTGCCGTCCCCTCCCGTCCCATAAGCCTTAGCCGCTGTAGTATCGTGTGGCTGTAGGATTGGACATCCAGGAGCTTTACTTTCCAACTACTGTACCTAGACGCATTTGGCGCACACCTTTCAATGCAGAGAAGCTGCAATTTCACATATAGCAAGCTCACATGAAAAGCCTGTGCTGATTCGCATGCCCATCAACCTCAATACATTCAGCACTACACTATTACATCTTTCTTGAAGGAGCGCATCAGTGGCTGTATTACACAATATTCAACTTCTTTACTTTACCAAATCAAACAGCTGCAATGGAAGAATCACAGAAGCTTGAAAAGTTGGTGTCAGAGGTTGTCGATGCCACTCGCTTCGACCAGCCATTGGAGGTTTCGGCTAGCATCGTTGGCAATACTGCCAGTTATGATATGTCTCTCCATGCAGTTCTTGTTGAAACCTTGAGGGCAACCTCTGAATTATCAGAGAGAGACGGGATCAAGCTTCGACTCCTTGCAGCTGTGGCGAGTAAGGACACCCGTGCGAAAGACGGGCTACTGCTTCTGAAGCGCCTTTTCGACCTTGGCCTTGTACGAAACATCTCCAAGCAGTCCATGATTAAGCTTCGTCACACGGAATCTGAGCTGACGGGCGACGACGCTACAGTCGCCCAAGTTGAACCTAGCAGTGGAGATGATGTCGAATTGACAGATCCGGGAACGGACTGGGGTCACCTCCGCTCTGTGATTCTCCAGAAACATGGAGATGATGAGACCCGTAACTACTCAGAGGTTACTCCCGAGGGTCTTCAACAGGGTCTTTCGGCCAATATCCAGCTCTGGCAGAGTCAGGACGCCGACAGGCTCAGGGAGATGGTTTGCCTTGCAAGGCAGCCTGAAGACTTGACCGCTCTGATGGCCTGCAATTACAGTGACGCTCGTGTTGTTTCTGCTACAGGCACCGTTATCCTTGCCACCCTGGCAGAACACGACATACCTGCTGAGAGAGCTGGCGGTATTCTACAGAAGGCCCAGCTCATAACAGAGGGAGAGGATCACGCGTCGAGGACACTCCTTCAATCCGATAGCAACGTCGCTATTTTCTCTTCAGCGAACGCCTCCAATCTCAGCCCGGGAGCCCAAGCAGCCAAGGCCGCCTTTTCAGCTGGTGTCAGCTTCAGTTCCATGTTTCAGGCGACAGATCCACAAGGCTGCGAGCATTGTGCCTCTGTAACGGGCCCCAGTGCATTCTTTGTCCACCTACTACACACTCTAGCTGGTGTAAGTGTTGGTGGAAAGAAATCAAGCCTGCGAGACCAGCTATTCCAGCGCCGCCCTGATCTGGCTTACTTGCAGCTTACCTGCACCAATACCAACGTGCAAATTCCCTACGTAGACATGGTCAATGAGACGCTTGAGGCTATCGTCTGGGTTGACGCAAACCCAGGTACAGATGTGCCGCCGCCTTACAACATGGGTGGCGATGACACCAGTGAGCTCAACGCGGCGCGCCCACAGCACACCCTTATCAAGGTATATCAAGATGTCATTCAACCACTGGTAACGCCCATGGCTGCATTTCCATACAGCTATGCTACGCAGTGCCTTAGATTGTACCTCCAGGCCCTCAATACCTCTCTAGATGAAATCCTAAAGGTGTTTCGTGCACCGTTACGAATGTCAGACAAAGTCGATCGAGAGGCGATTATTGGTCGTTTCTTGGAGTCTGAGGTCCTGTCCCTGCAACACGAAGACTACAATGTCATCTGTGGACAAGATATCTGGGACACATCTAGTCCGAAAAACCCGTTCGATGTGTCATGTCACCTATCTTGGGGATTTGAAAGCGAAAAGGAGATGCTCAGCCCCGACAAGGGACTTACATGTATCCAATCATCACTACTGCCTCGCAGTGGCATGACACTAGAAGAGCTGGTGGATCTTCTGCGGACGGAACTCTTTCATAGTCGCCTCATTATCACATCTAAGGATGGAAACCTCACTGACGATAACTTGAATATGTTACGCCTGGAGCACCGTAAAGGCATCAACACCAGTCTGCCTACCTTGCGGGTGGATGACTGTTGGTTACTGCAGGGTTTCATACGGCTCAGAAAGAGTCTGGACTGGCCAGTTGAACAACTCAGCGCAGTCTTGTATAGCCTTGAGATAATTGGCCCAAAGTTATTCAAGCCTGCTACGCTATCGAAGCTTGCCGCAGTTAAGGAGCTAGCTAGGCTCACTGGTCTCTCACCAGTTGAGCTGCAACCGTTCTGGGCTCCCATGGATCACTTCGGCCCGATGTCTCTGTACGCGCAGAGATTCTTGGCCCGGCCTCGTAAGCCCGACGATGTCTTCGGCTACGATGACAAAGACCGAGTTCTTCAGAAAGAGAACATACTCATTGAAGACCACCTTTCAACTGTGCTCTCTGGTGTTCGTCTACGCCAAGAAGGTTGGGAGGCAATCAAGTCGCACTTTGACTCACAAGCACTCTCATTACGGAATTTATCTCGGTTGTACTCGATAGCGACTTTATGCCGCATACTTGACATATCGCCTGTCGACTATAACACCTTGTTGCTTCTCTACCCAGAATATCGTGAATGGTTTAAAAGCCCTAACACAACTCTGTCGCTCGTTCGGGAGTTTCTGGACTCTCCGTGCACAGGAGCCCGGCTAAAGATTGGAGACATGGTAGCTTTGTGTCTCCAAGACTCTTTCATACGAACTAAGCCACTCCCTCTCAAGAGTATTACAGATATGGTTGCATCCATCCGCAGGGCTATCTCCGCCGCACAAGATGTTTACCATGGTGATGAGTCAGACTCAGCTTCTAAGCAGCAAGTCGTGCTTGGAGCTTTGTTGACATTCTTCCCGGACATAGACAAAGAGGCTATGGAGTTTATCCTCACAACAATTTTGAAGTTAGACATACGTGATGTGGATTACAGTCTCAAGTCCGATGATATGACTACGGCTCGAACGACCTTGTGCATCTTGGCAAACGTCACTACGGCTACTCCTGATGGTGTCACGGCGCATACTGAGAACTACTTTATTCCCCCAAAGACAGCAGTTTACGAGATACAAGTTGAAAAGACAGGCGGGACTCTAGAATTGGATGGCACTTCCCTACCCATCTCAGCAGGCCATTCAGCTGTCACTCCCAGACTCATCCAAGGTCAAGTATATTTTCTCTCGTCGACACATGAAGTCACAAAGATCTACTTGCAAACTGGTCCAGAGGCGAACCTGGCCAACAAAGAGCAGGCGTATTTGATTGAAAAAGAATGCGTGGTCAAGGCTCAGCCGATCCTTGAACGTGTGGCGCGCTTGGTCAAAGTGATCCAGCGGTGGAAAATCGAGACTCGGGAGATAGAATCCTTCCATGAGTCGGGGGTGATTGACATTGGAATTTTGGACCGCAAGGGACTTCGCTGGCTGGAGACATATCATTATCTACGAGGAGCTTTCCTCAAAAGAGGGGCTTCAAAGCCTCTTCATCAGCTTTTCAAGACCCTGCACAGTCTGGGAGAGAAGAGCATCACTCGGACCCAGCTTGTCGCACTTCTAGTATCTGTCACTGGTCGCAGTTCTTTATTGTGCAGCGGATACCTTGAAGAGAAGTTCTGCATACCCGCACCTGAGAAGGGAAAAGAGCCAGAAGAAAAGCCGCTAGGCAAGGGAGTGGTCGACAGTGTTACCAATCTCTCCGCTCTTGTGGAAATGGACCAAGCCATGCAGATTGCCACACAGCTTGGTAGCCATGGCTTGTCATTGCGATTCCTATTTGACCTGGCGCAACCCAGAGAACCAGATGAGAGAGTTAAGTTCCAGTTCGACCACGCTCAGACCCTCTGCAACACTGTTGGCGCCCAGGGGCCGGCTTTGAAGGCTGCAAACGATGAGATTCGAACAGGACAGCGTAGGGCGCTTGTGCAATATCTCCTATCCCATCGGTACAGCGAAAGGCTTTCTGTTACAGATGCAGACGGCCTCTTTGAGCATCTACTTATCGACGTACAAATGGGAGCTGCCTTCCAGACGACGAGAATGAAACAGGCCATCTCCACGGTGCAGTTGTTCATCAAGCGCTGCCTCATAGGCGCAGAGATTCGATATGGCGTCAGCAATAGCGACCTGAAGAAGGATGCCAGCATCGACTGGGAGCAGTTGTGCCAGTATAGACTGTGGGAGGCTAATCAAAAGGCCATCCTACACCCAGAAAGTTGGGCCGACCCAACTCTTCGTGACAACAAGACAGAGCAATTCAAAAGATTGGAGTCACGCATGTCACAAGATAAGCTCAGTCGCGAGGTCATTCAGGACATGGTCCACCAATACCTCAGCGAAGCGAATAGCGTTGCACAGCTGCGTGTCGAAGCATATCTTTGGGACGAGGATCCCGACGCTACCGAGAGCGAAGGGGGTCATGCGCGATTGCATATCTTTGCACGCACACAAACTCAGCCTCTCGCATTTTATCATCGCACAGTCCGCGTTCGCTTTCTTGGACATGTGAAGGCCTACTACCGTTGGACTCCGTGGGTTCGGTTCTCAGCAGATGTCCCCGTGTATGACACCAACGTCAATGTCCGCAATCCCAGTCCGATGGAAGCCGATAACTTGGTTGAGGCCGGGAAAATGGTGGATCCCTTTGAGGTTCAAGATGTCAAAACACGCAGCGTCAACAACATCAACCAGAGCAAGAATAAACCACAAGGTGCAGAGAAAAAGAGTGCCGCTGGAAAGGTGGATAAGAAGGACGAAGAAGATAAAATGTTGACAGCAGCGCTAGGGGCTTGCCAGGGATCCTACATTGTTCCTGCCATCCTTGATGGCCGACTAGTGGTCTTTCTACCAGAGATTTCGCTCCAGCAAAGGCCCAATGACAACTTTGCACCAGGTGGCAAGGTCTCTATGAAGGACCTCAATTCGCGTGAGGTCTCGATAACTACCAGCAAGTGGTGGGAGATCAAAATGGCACGCACCGATTTCCGTAACGGATCCTGGTCCGAAAAGGTCGTTTACCCAACCACTATGAAGCTGGCTGATGCGTTTTTCCTGGATGCAGCCTTTTGGGTTATTCAGGGGTTTCGGTTCTGGTTTAGCCATGACACCAACGGGATCCCAGGGATTGACATCGAGCACCCTCGTTCAGTTGACTATGACGGATCTAAGAAGAAAGAAAATGACGAGAATCGCTATCCTCCCCTCGGGCGGTTCGAGTTACGGGGGAATCAAATGTCTTTGTGTACCGACAAAGATGCCATCCTGAAGAGCCGGAAAAGAGTACACATCGCACGACCATTTCGAACAGCATTCAATCAACTTGAGGACCGGAACGACAACTCTCATGTTATCTGGCCCTTCTACACCCGCCCAGGAGTCCCTATGCCAAGGACAGTGGACGGCGAAAACATCGAAACGCCTTCGGAAAGGATGTGGACCTTTGGTTTGAATTCCAAGCAACGCTATGGGCTATCGACATTGGCCTTCAATGACCTAACTAGTGGCAGGCATCAGCAATTTCTAGGTGTACCCCTGACGCCTCGGCTCTTTGAAAAGATCATTTTTCTCAGAGACTGGGAAATAAAAAGGACTGGGAAGGATTATGCCAGGGTCTTTCGCCTGTCCAATACTATAATGCCTTCTGCCTTGGAGCATGTCGATCAAGGTGGAACCGTCTCGTCCTGGTACAAGCTCCTAGGAACGCCAGGTAAACTATCACCTGAGCACTGGGACGCTTTCGGTCGACCCGAAGCTAGCTCTAAGCGCTTTCATGAGGAGTCGACATCCTTTGCCGTGTATTTCTGGGAATTGGGTGTGCACTTACCAAGTTTGTTAATGGAGCGCCTTATGGCGACACAGCAGTATGAGTTGGCCCTTGAAGTGGCACGGACCGTCTTCGATCCGACGAGAGGGGACAAGGCTGAGGACTGCTGGCTGTTCCCGCCTTTTCAGAAAATCGTCCAAGATTCGAGGAGCTCGTCAGACTGGCTTAAAGAAATTACGCCCGAGGAGGTACAGGACGCCAACTCTAGCGTGCATGCAGCTGCGCGTCTTAACCCACGAGCATACATGAAGCGCATTGTTCTCAAGTACATTGAAGCACTAGTCGCCCTAGGGGATAACCACTTCCGTCAAGCTACTATGGAAGCCATCCCAATGGCCATTGAGCGTTATGTGGAGGCATCTCATCTCTTCGGACCTGGTCCGCCAAAGGTACCAAAGATGGCTGATGCCCCGTCCATGACCTACAAGGAACTTCCAGGTCAGGAGAAAGATGGTCGCAACCCCTATGTCGACAGCAAGCCAAAGCCACCTTTTGTCAATGGTCCGTCTAAACCAATGCGCATTCATTACTTTTGCGTCCCGGGTAATCCTCAGCTTGTCAAGCTACGGCAGCAGATTGACCAGCGACTATACAATATCCGCAATGGGCTTGATTTATATGGAAATCCTCTCTCACTTTCTATTTGGGAGCCGCTGCTAGATCCCGGTCGTGTTCTTGCAGCAGGGAAAACCGGCAACGGAGGCCACGCCGGTCTCCTAGCGGATTTGAGCAGTCCGATGCCCCGATACCGGTTCCGAAACCTCATTCAACGCGCGTATGACATTGTGGCTCAGGTGCGAGTCACGGGAGAACAGCTGCAGTCAATTAGGGAGAAGAAAGACGCAGAGGCTCTTCTCGCGCTACGTGCTGCTCACCAGAACAGTTTGTTGGCGTTAACAATGCGCGTTAGGGAGCACCAGAAGACGGAGATCCTGAAGACGATCGAGTCCCTCCGAGAAACAAGGTTTCAGCAAGAGATGCGATTGCGGTTCTATATCAGCCTAACTGGTGACAAACCTAAGATACCGGCTGAGAATGAGGCGTGGAAAGACATTGAACAGTCTATCATGCCGCCAACTAAGGATGATCTTCGCATGTCACCGCAAGAGCTGCAAGAAATGGACGAGACCAAGAAAGCATCGAACCTCAACCTCGCTGCTGGTATCATCGAATCGAGCGCTGCAGCCGCATTTGCTATTCCCACTACCTCAGTTAAGACTCAACCCATGGGCTGTGGCATGGACGTCACCTACGGTGGACATACTGTGGGTCAGATACTTCTCGCATCCGCCAGTGCCATCAAGACGGCATCTCTCCAAGCCCAGGATAAGGCAGGCCTCGCAGCTCGTACTTCAGGTCTCATGCGGCAGCTCCAGGAGCGTCGTCTGGAGGCCAACATCGTCGGCAGAGAACTGGTCAAGATCGATAAGGAACTAGCACAGCTCCAAGCCCGTCTTGTAACCCACGAGGCCGAAGTTATCGCTCACCGAAATGAGATAGAGTGTGCGGCAGCTGAGGAGAAGTGGCTCCGAAACAAGTACAGCAATACACAGCTCTACGCCTCGCTCGAGAACATGATGGACATGCTGTTCAACCAGACGTACGTCCTAGCCTGGGAGATGGTTGCGACGGCACGAAGAGCACTGGACTTTGAGCACGTCATCCGTGGAGATTCTGCACCGCGTCTCACACCGCAGCTTGGATTCCAGGGTAGTGATCTTGCGGGCCATGCTCTTTATCTCGAGATCAAACGTATGGAAGCGAGTTATATGAACAACAAGTCGCATGACTTCGAGATAGCCAAGGCAGTCTCGCTACGGCAACTGAGTCCCGTGAGTTTACTGGCTCTGAGAGAGCAGGGATCTGCTTCATTCGACGTTCCTGAAGTTATCTTTGATATGGACTATCCTGGTCACTACTGTCGTCGCTTATCTGCCGTTGCTGTGTCCATCCCCTGTATTCTTGCGTCCTATGCCACTTTGAGCTGCACCCTCAAGCTCACCAAAAATACCTACCGCATTTCCAAGGACGCCGCCGATTCCGGGTCCTATTTGAAGCATGAGGGTACGGAGTTTCAGTCTGACAACGTTCCCATCTCAGCTATCGCTGTGAGCTCCGGATTACAGGACAGCGGTGTCTTCAACCTAGACTTTGAGAGCACAGACAAGTACGGGCCCTTCGAAGGTGCTGGGGCTATTTCGACCTGGGACATAAAATTCCCTACAGATTTCCCATCGTTTGACTATCACACTATTTCGGATGTGATTCTGCACCTTCGCTACACGTCCTTTGACGGCGGAGGTAATTTGGCTAAAGTAGCTACACAAGCCACGAAGCAGTTGCTGGAAAATCAACAAAGCTCCAGCATCGCCATCGATCTCAAATACGACTATCCTAACGAATGGAGGAGATTCCTTGTAACGGGCACAATGCCCTTGCCCTCACTGTCCAAGCGTCTACCTTTCTGGGCACGACTTGGCGGCAGATCTGCCAGGACAGACAGTGTTGCGCTGATTTTGTACCCGAAGCCGCCCTCAACAGCCAAGATACAGTTAGGCGAGCCCGGCGATGATAAAAACATCGAGCTCCAGGGTGAAGATACGAAGCATAAAAGGCGGCTGCCTAGTCTTTTACACGACAGTCTGAAAAAGCACGCGCTTGAGTCGGGAGATGATTTAGAGAGTGATGTGTCAGATACTTGGGCTATACAGACTGGAAATACTGAGAAGGAGTTGGAGCTTGGTTGGTTGATTGTTTGGTATTCTACCAAGTAATTCTTTTTGTCCACATGTTAGGTAGTATGTGAATTTGCGATCTTTTCCCCAAGTTGAAACCATTTAGCTCATGAGCAGGTTGGGAACGTCAATACGTGATATTGCACTTTGCAAGATGACAAAACGAAACCTAGTTTAAGTGGATTTATTCCCTGACGCGCGCATTTTACTCTCCCCTAAGAAAAGATATTAACTATGAAGCTATAAAAAGAGACTTCTTGTTTACTTTTGCCAGAAGTACTTGCGTCTTCCTTACTCTCTTTTCCTGCAAAATCTCAAACCATGCTGTAGGGTACCGTCCGTATTGACTCTGAAATTGCTGTGTATAAATAGTGGATCAAGGGTTGATTTTCAATCTGAGCCCCGAAGCTAGTCTAGGGCAGTCTAGTGCCGACTATCTATTTCACTGATCTACTAGCTGGCTTGGCCCAATTTCAGAGGATCCACCGTTCATGCCCTATTACAATTTTCGGATTGTCAGAGCGCCCTCAACTGCAAATACGTCATACAAGCATCGCCAGGAGATCAATACCATGAACTAAGTGATTGTTTTGAGATTATAGACCTTCTAAGTTGCAGTTACTGGCTATAGGCATATATAGTATAAAGTTCATTAATACTATGCTAATAAGTTCCGCGTCGGGAAGTCTGCTTTGGAGGAAGGTAAGAATGTTATAATACTGCCAACGCGGTTTACATCCGCCACATAACACTACATTTAACAAGATTGCCGAGGGACTGCCCCGTTTTATTTAGTGCTTACCCCCCAATTATACACTCCACTATTGAAACACGTAGGCCTCTAAAAAAAGGCTCACGGGACATCCCGTGCGCCAGGACAATATCTCATCTTGTCTTCCCGGCCTACCTCGGTCCCGAGCCGGTCCCGAAATCGGTCCCGAATTGACCAAAAGTCAGCAGCCTCATTACACAGTCCTCGCTTCTTGAAGCATCTAGTTACATGGCAATGGGATCTATGATGTTATTAGAACTACCTGAACCTTACTTGAGTTTATAGGAATTTCTGGCTAAAAGCCTTTAGCTATCTTAAGATATATAGTAATAGTAAGTTAGGTTTAGCCGGCATGCACTGGTTATTATTTGTATTATAACCTATGTTATATTCTTAATAGGTAATAAAATAACTACAAATACCTGTCTAGTGTTCTCGTTATAGAAACAGAGCGTGCAGTCTACTGAAAGATATCCATGCTACCGTGAAACAATACATGCAGCTTCGCCGCATTGGCCCCCACTTCGATCCTCAAGTCTCAAAATAGATTTCATCCGGCTGTATGACGCAAACTCTTCTCACAGTCATCATCAAGGGCCCAGCTTGCGAGGGTTTTGATCATGGAATCCAGGCTAGACTTAGGTTGAAATTGGTGAAACCTCCTGGACAGCGCGCTTGGAAATACCTATATAAAGAGCCCTACCAGACACAACTTTGAGCTTCTTCTTTCTTAGGTACTACAACACAACAGCTAGATATCCTTCAACATTTATATCCGCCATCCTTCAAATAGCACTTCCTGCCAATCTATTCCATTCTTCTTCAGCACTATGCTCCCTCAAACCTTTGTCGCATTCTCACTCTTCCTGAGCACAACTGCTCTTCCGACCGAGTCCTCGTCTCCAAGAAGCAATGACATGGGGACAATTCCACACTCCAAACGATGTGACTTCGAAGATGGCCACGGCCGTATCGACTGGTAAGTTATCCGAAGACTATTATCCAGCCAATTTACTAAACCAGTCCTAGTGGCTTCTTCAGTCTTGTGTTTGGAGAAATGGACCCGACAGCTTCTGACATTGAAGTCAAAACACGGTTGACTATCACGGGGGCTGGATTTCAGAACAAGTACGTTCTTAACTGTGGCGAAGGGGGTGGCGAATACTGGAATAGCCTCACAAGCGAACTTCCATTTACTGTTGACATCCACCCTGGAAACACGTGCCGTCAAACCTTTCCGAATACTGGGGCATCTCATGACGGCTTGTGGATCAAGTATGCCAACCAATTTGTCAACGCACCAAGTGACAGTCGCTGCGGTGATACCTTATCTCTGGGGCTCGGACGTCGATGCATTATTGCTGTAAACCCTTGAGTCTCACAAGATGCGTGGTCAGGACTGGCAATGGCTCTTAATTTGTTCGAATATATTCCCCACATACTCTTATATTAAAACTTCTCAACTTGGTAATACTCATCTTTGCATTAACACGTATTTATCTCGAAGAATTAGTAAATTTGTATTTTCTCTAAACCTTACAAGGTATTTCTTTATCACTACAGCCATGTAGAATTATCCTTTCTCCCGCATACATTAACGTGCTGACCCTGTGAAATTGTTGAGAATGGGTAGTGGTTTCGGCAGGATGGATCAGAGCATGCCCAGGAACACCTGAAGGACCCGAATATGTATATGATTCTGGGTGGATGGCGTGATACCAATTGTGGCTCGGTCGTCTCTGATCCCACTCTCTGACTTTTATCTTTCTCTCATATGTAAAACAAAGACGAGTGATTGATTCATTGCGCGCGTAGTGGCGAGGCTCACAGAAAACGGACACATCGTTACATGAAGCCCAATCCTCCGCATCCTATTTATTTTTATTTATTTCTCAGACGCACGCCCCCACGATAAAGACTGCCAACGTGAGCTCAAACTCTAAATCGCCTGGTCTTCGCCAACTTCGACATCCAGTATGCCCGGAGTCCTACCATTTCCATACTAGTCAGCAGGCTTGAACATAATTAATGTATTCTGCTAGAGCGACCGCTACATATTTGTCTCTGAAGTTGTACTGATTTTGCTATCGCCATTATTATAATGATGTGGCTTCTAAGATATTACCAGATCTTGAGAAATGTAAGTTTTAATGAAACTTAAGATACCATCTTTACTAAACCGCTTGACATATCCCCACTTAGCCTTAGCAAGGAGATCTAAATTGTCTCAAATATAAGAGGCCAGTGAGTATATTAATACATTCAAAATCCAAGCCTTCTTTCCCTTTTTTCTTTTTCCATATTATACGATGTTGATATTACGATCTCCTCGGAGGAGATCGGTCATTCCTTCTCCAGCCATCAACCCGTATATAAAAGCTTCTCCAACAAGGGAAAAGTCCTCCGTACCCTTAATATCACGCAGAATAAAAGGCGTTTCTCCACCATATAAAATAGCCACTTTGTCACCGACCTGTGCATTCCAAGGTGCCAATCCCATATAACCCCGATAAGTTATCAACAGCGAACGATGCGCGCATGCGTTGTAGATGCGTCTTATATAACTGCCATATTTTCCCTTGTTTTGGGAGAAATCCCCCCCCCCAGGTTTCGTCGTATCTCACGAAATCCTAAATCAGGCGCAGGCCTAATCTGATGCAATTGGTTATGCATCACAAGCCCAAGTTCCCTTATTTCTGCTTCAAGCTCCGTCGTCTCATAAACATCTCTCGATGTCATATCAGGGAGCTGACTACCCCATCCAGTTCGGTCATATCATGTCTCGATAAAGGCCCAGTCATCATTGTCAGATGCTTCCGCTCCCACATAGTCAGCTATCATCGTTCTCCAGAGAGCGTTGGTGCGCCCCCCGAGCCCCCTGTAAGGGCAATCTGGAACTTCAATCAGCCAAAGAGCTTCCCATTCAACAATAGCCGCAATGCCTTCCCTAGAGATAGGGGGCGTATTAGTTTCGGGGTGCCATGCGGGACCAAGCTGACTGATTTCATCAACAAATTGCCCCTTCAAAGACAAGACACGAGGGTCTGAAAGGATATTCAGTTCCGCAGTAGTGTTGCCAGACGCCAAATAGCGTGGCTGCGATACAGAAAAACTAACCAATGGCTTAGGGTCCCATCGAGTTGGACACTCCCAGTTAGCAACCTACGAAGGTAACTTGGCTAGATTCTGCCGAAGAAGCTCTCTTTCATTTCGCAGTTCGTGTTCTCTCGGCGTCTCTCCAGCCCCATACACCACTCTTGCACGGCCCAAATTGTCCCAGGTCTTAGACCAGCCTGGTGAGAGTTCTCTTTGTTTGATATAATTCTCAACTCCGACAGCTTGCTGGCCCTCCAACGGGCTCGATTCAAAACATTGTTTGATACTGTTGTCTCGAAAGAGTGATTTCTTGCTGCTCGGTATTCTCTCCCAGCCATCCGGTAATCTCGCCCACCCTCTTCTGGGAGTCTTGTCTGGCCCATCGAGGATGAGGGCATGGATGTTATAGTATCTTAATTGCTCTAGGATGCTGTATGCCTTTGGTTGTTGAGTGCTATTATCAAGCCCTGACCAATCCCGTTTGCAATTAAGCACATGTAAGTTGTTCGTAACTTGAATCATGGTTCTTGCAACGTTCCGATACACCTGCGGTACATCGAGATGGCAATCTGGGCTTATCTGGGCAGCCCTATCATGATGTATAATGCCTAGAAACCCATAAATCCTGTCATGCGCATCCGTGCATTCTAAGCTTCTGAATTGGTATAGCACGTCCAAAAGGTCGAGACTTTCAGGGCACGAGTGCCATTGTTGATGGTATCCAGAAATAAGGCTATACATCTCATCAGGAAGTATATTTCGATCACTCAACTTTACACCAAATACTTGAACCTCAGCCTGCGTCATTTTAAGTCGTTTTAGAAGAGATGCCACTGCATCCCATGTGACAGACTCGTCTCCGCAGATTATCTGAATGTTCTTCGCCAACACTACTTCTTTAATGATCCAAGTTCGGCGCCACCAGAGCCGGTCGAGTAGCTCACTAACTTCTCCATTCACTTGCTCCTCTACCAATCTCGATCTATTCATCATAGTGACGGAGCCTTTGACGGACTCTGAAAAGGGAAGTGTTGGTTTTCCATAGCTTTGGTCAACCTTCCACTGATGCCAGCCCACACCAGCCATCAGTCGGCTCTCTCAGCCAGACGAGAACATTTTGCGCTTGTCCGTAGATCTTTTGCATGCGGCTCACTTGTTCATTCTTCTCGGCCATATCATCTTGATTGATGCATATCGCATCTATCCAGAGCACTCTCTTCTTCATCTTCTATCGCAACCTGCGGAGCGCGGCAGCGGCATTGTCTCCCACCCGAAAATCGTAATTACAGAATGAGATATTATAGCCTTAACCGGGATCTCCCCATGTATATAATAGAGCCTCATAAGCGGGGTTAGAAGATAGATAGGTCGGCTCCAGCAAGCATCGAATAGAAGCATCTTGTTGAAATGCGGGATATAGTATTAACAGCCTGATCTGACCTTCAGACGATCGCAGAGGCTGATAAGGGGAGGAGTCCATTGTGTCCAATCTGGAATTATCAGAAGTTTTGAGCTGTTATGGGCTTATGGAAGTGGCTAGGTCTCAACTTTGTATGAGACATGGGCTCTTGACTTGAGATTCAAGAAAAGGACTCTCTGCCACCACACCAGTCAGTTGGTGTAACCCACCCGCTAACAGACGATCTAGGGCGGACCGCTCTAGGCTCAAAGGCTTGCACAGTGGTGGAGGAGCAGCATTAACGTTAGCTGGCTGCTTATCGTGACCCAAGGGGCTGTGTCCCGTCACAATTGATAGGTGCCAAGTGACACACGCCTTGTAGTCAAAATTATTACTCCCTTAGTCCTATGTGTCTTACTGCTATGTTTTGTAAATCAAGTTTGCCAGAGCCTGATTATTTTAGGTAGGGAGGTTGAAATTACAACCTGGACCCTCCATTGGTAGGCATTGAAGCGCTGTGGCGTTATGCACTCGTGGCAGTAATTGATTGGTGCTTGTTAGAAATGCAGGAAGGCACTTAGCACAACACAAGAAGTGGCTTATAATAAAATTGGGGGCAATCGGTGATCCTAGTTGTTAATCCTGTAAAAGATTCATACGAATATCCCCTCCCAAATAGGTAGATGTATGGCAGGTCTCCTTATTGTTCAAACTGTGTTCTTTACCCTGTTGCCTCGCCCACCGCTACCTGACTCAGATAGAAGAATGCTAAGATTTTTTTCTCTAAGTAGATTCCGCTCTTTAAACAGTTTTTGCAATATCACTACAGTATCAGGACCATTGACGCCCTAATTGCTCGTCGACAACCCTCCTCTATGTAGCGAACAGAGCAGCCCTCGCTTCAGCTGCAAGTGCTTGTAAATTCTCACTATATGACAGCGTCGGCAATATGGGAGGAAGCTGATTTTGCAAATTGCTTCCTTGAGTCACTGACTGTATCAGCTGGGTTGGTCCCTCTCCTCCCTGCTCTACCGCACCTGTTATATGATATTGTAATAAGGAATTGACCGGAGGGCTGTGTGTTTCGGGGACTGTTGGTCTTCTTGATTCTGTATCGGCGATAACGAAAGGTGCTTCAATTCTTCGCTTCATGAGTGTTGGTTGGTCGTACAGTAAAAGTTCACTTGGGACACTTGGGACCCTTGGAGTACAGTTGTTAGATTGAGAGCGGGTTATTGTTTCTGAATCTTGATTGATGCTTCGTTGGAATGTGGGGAGATTTTCAACCCCAGGGCCATTATTGCAGTTCCCTCTTTCTGTGCTAGAGGTCTCTTTCACTTCCTTATTGGTAGAGTCGTCGCATGGATTGTCTGGCCTGGTGAGATTCTTATTGTGCCCTTCAACTGCCATCTCATCACTGTTCTCCTGGGTAGGCTTATCAGCCACTCGAAGAGGTTTTTGCCTACTGCTTCCGGTATTTTGGTCCTCGCAATCACTCTCATCCGAAATAACGATATAGTTCTCTGGGCGAGTGCAATGTTTGGTCGTCATAATCGTCAGACGAGGATCTTTCTTCGAGAGAAATTCAGCCACCGAGGTTCGATGAACAATGTTGGGATTATCAGGATTAAAGGCCTTCATGTCTGAAATAGGAACCCATCCAACATCGCATTGGTCCGGAAACGGTTTTCCATCAAAGTAGATGACGGGGTATTGCCTTTCATTGACCAAGGGCCCTCCATCTTCGTAGCCCTCGGCCCAGCCTTGTGGACGCTGATCCAACTTTTTGTTGTACAGATAACATACGGGAGTGAGTTTCAATAGTGCCGCCTTCCATTTGAAATGGTCAAAGCTTGTCCATGGAAGAACAAAAACTGGGTAGATGTATCTGGACTTTGGATAGCGAGCGGCATAGACTTCGCCCACAACTGGGATAATGCTTATTTCAGGGCTAGGGGTACCAGTGTCCTCTTGAGGCTGACTCTTCTCTCCCTGGTCGTGAGATGGTACATCACTTTGGCCACTGTTCTCCGAGTGCATCTGGGATCCTTTGTCTGCATCGTCAAGCATCGGTGGCATCCCACGGCCTTGGGTGAATGCCTGCCGTGCTACTCGATTGTTCTCCTCCGCCAACTCTTCGGTGCAGTTAAGGACACGCGTGCCAAGCGTCTCCACGGTCGAAGAGAACCCACCTGACATACCGTGAATAAAGGAAAGATGTGAAGAAGCGGCTCTGAGGGGGCTCTTGACGAAGTGTTTTTGGTGTTCCTTGCACTCTAGGATGTACCATTTGCCACAATAATGAGGGAACTTTACAATGATGTACTTGACTTGGGCGTTTCCATTCTGATAGACTTGGTCAAAATAGATGACTCTTTCTCCTTCTGTGGACGGAGAAGAGCGTCGTGGTCGTTTCTGTTGCGTCTCGGACATCGTTATAGGTTGAGGCCTTTTCGTTGAATGGTGAAGATGTACGTCCGCTAGCGGTAAATTGCTGTTTGACGTCGCAGTAGGCATTGTGTTGTTCTGATTGCCTTCGCGATTATCATGGGCATTGTCCGCTCGATCTCCATCAGCTAATATTTGCGAGTCGATGTTCCGTGGATTTGATCCCCCTGGATCTAATATTGGCTGTTCGTTTGCCCTCGTTTCTTGAACGTTGGTCTCTGAAGGCTGGCCCATCTCCGTAGCTGGGTTCGATCCCTGGGATGGATTCTCCGTTGTCGGATTTGCCATTTGGCCCAACTCGGCTGATTTGCTGAGGGGTTCCCCAAAATCTGAACTTGTCGATTGAGGTAAATTCCCCGATTGTTCCTGAATTTGGCTTGGGTTGTGTACTTCGACTTCAGTTGCAGGAGTATCCTTTTGCTGATTTTGGTCCTCTGATGAAGCATTTCCTGGGATAGAGCACAGACTCGTGACCTGGCCGAGAATCAAATCCGCACGTATTATTCTTCGATTCGCCTCATGATCCTGATTCTCGTTAGAATCGGCATTTGGCTCTTCGGCCGTGTCACCTCTTTGCTCGATAGCATCGGCTCCGATTGCTACTGATGTCTGCTGAGCCAGAGCCTGCTGAAATTTATTCTGAATCCAAGGATCATTGATCGTTTCTCCAAGTGCTTCGATCAAGCTGCAGGCCAGCCTTTTATGGGCCAGTTCCATACGCTCCTGGTAGGCTTGCTGCATTGATGCTGTGGATAGCTTGTAGTGAATTTCTAGTTCTTTCATATCGCCAGCTTTCTGCAAGATTGCTTCTCTGTGTCTGTTGTATTCATTGGGGTCATTTTGTTGATGCATGAGTTGTTCAAGTTCATTGTCAAACCGGTGTCGAATTAGTGCATAGCTCTCTTGGAAAACTAGCTCGGGAGACTTGATTGCACTGACTTCCGCGTGCCATTGCGTCATGCAGTCCCATAGAGCAGTAGTCTTGGGGTCGACTGCAGTGCTATTAGAATTCATGATGGATCATTTAAGGATCGGTTGCCTTCTGGGATGGGAGGCTGAAGAGAGAAGAAACTGGAGGAGGGAAAAGGACGAGGAAGAGGGCAGGTATTTCGAGACGGAGGGATTGTGTCGGTTCTGCCGTTTTTTTTTTTTTTTTGCACAACATCCGTCTGTATCCTTGCTGAGTGGGCGGGGGCTTGGTGTGCCGTGATTACTACCCACCATAATCATGGCCAACAGCCAACCGGATCCTTCTGGAGGCTACAGGCCACAGGGGTCTGTTTTGTTAAATTCGTCGTACCAGACACACTGATGATTTTAATTGGCCTGATGATAATTTTCCAGAAGATAATTGGACTAACTAAAATGTACTGGATGCCACATGGTTAGTAAGAGACTTCTCCTCCTATAGAATATGTATGACGCAGTAAAGTATCCATCCAGTAAGTCAAAATTTAATAAAACAGACCCCTGTGGCCTGTATCTAACAAAACAACAATCATGTATAGAGATAGGGTTATGCATGCATGTGCAGCGTTTGGCACAGCGCGAGCTACTCTTGTGATTATGCCACCGTCTGGTTGGTGAAGAGTGTCGACAGGGATGACAACGGATGGGCTCCCAGGGCTGTTGCGCTTTGGCCACCCTAAAAATTACGGAGTACACTAAGCCAGGATCCCAAATTTAATCCACACAGAACTAACAGGTGTGAACAACCGTATGATCTTGCAACATACAGAGGCTTCCCTAGAGAATTTCAACTTGCAAATGCTAGATATGTCATCAGCAAGCTGTACTGCACACAGTTAAAAGAACCAGCTTGATAGACGTTAATAAGGTCCTTGCAATTATTCTCACTTTAATAAGTGACAATATCTTCGCTATACATCCATGTGTACGGACTATGTAGTCCGGTATTTAGGGTGCGGGGGTGCTTCCCGGCGTCGCAAGTCCTACAGGTGGAGTGCGCTATTTAATCACCGTCAACCCTGCTAAGTCCCAGCTGAATACGAGCTAAAGGTTACACTAGGTAGTGACCTCGCTAATCATTGACCAAAGCGCTTAGTGTTTACCAGCTTGTCGGGACTGATGGGGTAGCTGCAGTCCAGTAGGATCTGCCGTTTCAATCGCCCTGGCAAGCTCTCTGCAGGCTTTCAATATAATCACACAGGGCTTGCCCAATCACTTTGATTCAAGTGATGATCATCGTCGATTACAAGTTGATTACCCTTCCTTGTGCTCAGGGCTACCAGGATCTTGATTCTGTACTTTTTATTTGCGCCGCTTGAATACGTTGCTCTAATAGTTCATAGATCGATCTGTAGCGGGATCTACTACACATTGCTTTGCATTGTTGATGAGTTTATACAGGTTAGATAGTGTTGTAAAATATGTAGAGTGCAGTGGTGTGAAAGGAACCTAAAGACTAGCTAGCTAAGATTGTCATATTTTTAGTGTACATTTGTTGAGCTGCTCTTTATGTCAACTCTTTTTTACCTAGAAGGAGAAAGTGCCAACGCCTCGAGAGTTAGCAAAGGCTTACTTCCTATTACATTTTTCTAAACAGATTTAGATTTAGGTGAAGCTTCTACTATGTTTTTCTACTACCTTGCATTACTCCATTCACTATGAAACTTTTATTGAATGTATACAGGGTAGGTAGACAGTAACCTCTTGTGCTTATCGCTTATCAGCCTTATCGATAACACTCACAATCCTCCCTTGAGTTTACTCCGCTTTCAGTCCAACTTCACCTCCGCATCATCAAACGTTATTCAATAATGGGCAGCGACACGTATTGTGCCATTTGCGGGGCTCCTGCACACGGAATCTCCCCTAGATTCTATGATACTAGCAAGGTGTCAGCTGAGAGCATGCAATGGCTGGATGATGTCAATATCATCACCCAGACCAAAGAGGAGCCGGGGGATGAGAAGTAACCACCTTGATCTGACTAATGCTTCAAAGTTCTGACCAATAGAACTTAACAGCGAGATCGGTGAGATGTGTTTCACTGGCCCTGTAGAGTTTGATGACCACAACTGGTACACCATTGAGGAAGCAAACAATTCTCTCGTACTGGAACTTGCCCAGACTACTGTCCGAGTGTGAGTATTCTATGCCCTTGTATAGCGGCAGAAGTACTGACATTGCATAGATATGACCATTCTGAAGGGCACGACCTTCTAGTCCCCTTCCATAACAGATGCTACGAGCTTCCGGAGAAAGTGGTCGCCTCAAACAATATAAACAATATTGACGCTCGTGCCATTTACGAAACTTTCAAACCTCACTGCCCCCCGAAATGGGCGCAGTGTCTTGACTAGGACTACGATGATGCATCGGCCTGCCAGGACAAGAAGTCAGAGTCCTGGAAGAAGACTCCTGGCATGGAGTATTTAGTGGCTTCGCCAACCCAAATTCCTCGTATCACTGAGTTCATCAACTCGCTCTTGGCGGATTCAAAGCCCAAAGAGGACAAGTCTGATTATACCTCTTCTGAGAAGGATGATGGAAAGAATGACGTACTTGGCTCTCTTCCAGGTGAACTCATGTCCAGCGTGCTGGAATGTCTGGACTACGACGATCTCAGCTCTATTCGTCTTGCTTCAAGAAACGCCTTGAAAGGGACGTTTTCCAATGCATTCTGGAGGGCCAAATTATGTTCTGATATGAAGTGGGCTCTTGAATTCATCCCATCGGCTGAGGACCCTGGGAGTGTTGAAACGGATTGGTTCAAAGTTTACAAGGCTATGAGAGCCATCGCCAACGGCCAAGACATGGTCCAACCCTTCACTACTACGTGCCTTCGGAATCGCAGCCGCGTTTGGGGCATTTGCTCTAAAATGCTGGAAGAGTACTGGCCTTGCAAAGCGGGCCTGGGTCTGGGGGTCAGCACTTCTGTTGTTCTCATAGACGCGGGTAATTCTATTCTGCCGATTATGCGATATCCCCATGACCCCAGCCTCGTGTGGGCAAAGCTCGGTCTGATGAATGACTTTGTGGACGTACGAAGTGCTCAGCCCATCATCGCTGTCTTTTGGTCAAGTGATGGTGAGCTTGCCGGTCTGGGATGTAGAGTTTCTGAAGCCGCGGCTCAGCGGTCGATTGGTGCGAAGGACATTGCAACCAGCGAAGATTTCAAGATTCCAGAAGACAGTTGGATTAATGAAATGGTCATTATAAGCGGAGAAGAAGTCTCCGAAGACGACCTTGATCAGATCATTCGCAAAGTCGTCGGACTCAAGTTCATCTTCTCCAAAGGAGACCCCATTACAATTGGCCAGGGCGAAGGCGACCTGCGAGTCATGTACCCCAACCCTGATCACTTTGTTGTCGGATTCAAAGCCGGCTGGGCCGCTGGAACACCCCTTTCCAAACTCGCTCTGATGTTCCAACCTATGGACGAGGCACCTCTAGACAGCCTTGAACGCTTAGAATCTAGAGAGGGCCTGGATGAAACTGGTGTCCTGCTTGAGCGTCATGATCTTTTCCACGCAGGCCGTCTCTGGAAGAATGCGCTGCCGCTTCGAGAGCATCAAGTTTTGGCTTGTAAGAACGGGGGCTACTGTGACAGGACCAAAGATGATCTTCTAATGGAGTCACTTGTATTTGGCACTACAGAGAGCGATTTGGCTAAAATCACTGCCATTGGCGTAGACGCCCTTCTTCGAGGTTTTGAGCTCTGCCTGGAAGATGGGTCCACCCGCTCTATTGGCCACACGAGCGCCATGCAATATCTTTCCATCGATGGCCGTGGTGGCGAGAGAATTCTCTACTGCTACTCCAGCATATATATAGTTTCACAGAGTATTCGCTTCGTTACCAATAGAGGGCGCCAGCTACTCGTGGGAGATACCACGCACATAAGTGAGCTTGTTTGGCCCGATCCGAAAAAACAGGAGACTCTAATGGGTATCTACTGCCACTGGGTGAACCGCCACAGTCCTGGCAGAAGCTTGTCTATGATGGGCGCTTTTAGTCGCAAGAACAGGGGTCCTGTTGAGATGCCAACTAAGCTCAAGGACGAAGGGAAGAGACATTGGACTCCTAGTCCCCCTCCGGAAGGGTTCTGGGAGACTAGTAAGATTTATGGTCAGCGGGAGGTTAGACGTGGCCCCCCCAAGCAAGTGCCGGATAAACGTGCTATTGTGTCATGGCTGGACTGCAGCAGACCTATTGAATCTGTCAAAGTAGTGCTTTGCCACGGATCCAAGTCTGCTAAACTTCCTATGGTCTCTCTCTCATTCAAGTACTCGGATGATCAAACGACCTCATCCATCGGCCCAACCAAATTCGACCCACCAAAGGACACCCGCGGCGCCAATGGGAACTACTGGTGCTGGTGCCATAAAGGCGATCCTGCTCGCATCCAAAAGCTTAAAGAGGAGCCGCACTACACCGTACACGAATGGAACGTCGAGGGATCTCACCTGAAGTTCTTGAACCTATGGGTTGACCGTGAAGGTATTCTGACGGGATTGCAGTTTATTGGCCAAGGGGAAAAGAGTCCAGCTTGGGATTTTGGAGTGAGCAGCAAACCAATCGAGTTGCCTTTGAAGACGCAGAGGGGGAATCGGGCTGTGGCGATGAAATTGTTTGTTGATAGTATCGAAAAGGGTGTCACTCGGGAGGATTATGTAGTGGTCGCTGTTCAGCTCCTTGGGTTTATCAAATCCTAGAAGAAGTGATGTATCTGGGTTTGACGTTGTTAGGCATTTCTAGGATCGATTGTATCAATTCTCCTAATCTCTATTTAGAAATGCCTGAAAATATAAATTAACTTGGGGAAACTTGGACAAAATTAGGAAAGATTTGAGTAGTTCTTTATGTTATGACAATCCAGTAGTGTTACCTCTGACAAGCAAACTGGCCAAAAGTGAGCACACGTAGCTAGTCATATGCAGTTAAAATGACATTAAGTTCCCTAGAAGACACTTACTACCAGTCGACGGAATGTGCCTTCCGTGCTTGGCATGGAATTATGTCTGGAAATGAGTTATAGTGCCGTTGTATGGTCACAGTGGGTTCTGGTGGCTGAAATGTCTCGAATGAGTGGAATGATAATATTGCTCTGTGATACGGAGCACCCTGGAGAAGGACAAACACTAGAGGTATAAAGGGATGACACGTCCCCACCAAATACACCCGCCCAATCTCTTCCCATTTTTTCAACAAGTACCTGAGCTCATTACACTCATTATCACTTCAAAATGGTTTCCAACACTCGTTCCATTGTCTTTGGACTGATGCTCGGCGCTGCCCAGCTCTCCAACGCTGCCCAGCTCTCCAACGCTTTGCCATCTGAATCTGCTGATTCTGCCTTTTCTTCCCCAATCTACCCAACTGCCACGGATTCCATCCCTCCTGTCGCTACCGACGATTGCGTCAAGAAGTGCAACGAAGCTCATGACAAGTGCCAGACGGCTCCCGACGCCAACCACGCGACCTGCGCCGCTGAGTATTCGCAGTGCTTGGGCTACAATCCCTATGAAAATGGATTCGTCGCACCCACTGCTTGCTCCGCGGCTTCGTCTGCCATGAAGCCGACAGCGACTGCTCCTGTCGATGACGGGTGCGTCAAGAAGTGCAACGATGCGCACGACAAGTGCCAGACGGCACCTGATGCCAACCACGCGACCTGCGCTGCTAAGTACTCAGAGTGTCTGGGTTACAACCCCTACGAGAACGGCTTTGTTGCTCCTACTGCTTGCTCTGCCGCCTCGTCTGCCATGAAGCCCACTGGCACTAAGACTGCTATGTCTACTGCATCTGCTCCTGTCACCGATGACTGCGTCAAGAAGTGTGACGATGCCAAAGACAAGTGCGACACTGCCCCTGACGCTAATCACGCAACTTGTGCTGCCGAGTATTCTGAGTGTCTCGGTTACAACCCTTATGAGAGCGGAGATCTCGTCCCGCCTACTGCCTGCTCTGCTGTTACCAAGGTCGCTTCTGCTACCTCAAAGCCCACTAGCACTGAGTCTGCTGTTATTGTTAACGGAGCTGGACGTGCTTCTTCTGAGAAGATCGTTGGTGTTATTGGCGCTATTGGCGTCGCTGCCCTTGCTTTCCTCTAAGCTGGACGCCTTTATCTTGCTTTAGTCCTACTAGCATTTGCCTTACACCTATCACTCTAGCTAGCTGGTGTCTCTAGATTAAGGATGAATTAGGATTGTTATTAACAACGGTTTCTCTTGCGACCTCGCTGTGCGTTTATACTGCTTAAACTCTTAGTCAATCACTTCCCTTTCATTCGACAGGCAAGAGAAGGTTACGTAACGCATGTAAGATGTGTAATAAACTGCCACGAAATTATTGGACGAGGTTACTCCGCTTTGTCAGTAAGCGCTAAACGAATGTGGTTTATTTTGGCCCATCATTTTCGGTATAGTATGCAGGGAGCACACCGCCAATGTGATTGGGCTAAGAGCCTGTTAATCTGCGGAGCTCCTTGGGCTGTAAATAAGACATAAATCTCTGTCCTAAAGATAACGCCGAATAGTGACAATACCGCTTATTCAACATCACCACAAATGGAGCCTAGAAGGCCTGAGACTCATGACGATGAAGGCACTTTTGCAGTCGTTCTCGAAGATCCTTCCAAGCCCCCAGCAAAACGACAGCCATGGTCCAACTCAGTCCCGCAAACCGAACAAGAGTGGCAGAGTGTTCGAGTAGCGCACAACCTCGAGACTCCCAGGGGTATCCTGAGCAAGATCAACAACTTGAAGAACTGGGAAAGGAGTTATGATCTGAAACCATGGCAAAAGATAGTTCTCCTTGCAGCCACAATGGTCGACATCTCTACTGGACAGAAGGAGGAAGACGATACTGAGAAGCTCGACAGGGTCTACAATCAACCTCCTGCTTATGGTACCCGCCGCAAAGACCGAACTGCCGTTCTCAACCTCATAAATTTGTTTGATCGTCTGTATGCAGGGTTAGAGCACCGTGCCTTCGAGTTATTAATTATTTGGGGTATGTTATTAGAGGTCCTAACTCCGCTCAAGACTAACATATAGGTTAGACATACCTTTACCAACTCTTCGCAAACAGGCATCAGAAAAATACGAGCATTTGTACAACCAATTCGCACACATCACTGTTGAAGCTAGGCCAGAAATTCAAGCCGCCGCTCCCTTCTACTTGCCTTTCTTGGTCCGGCTCCTACGTCCTCAATACAATCTGAAGCAGATCGGCAAGGCTTTAAAGACAGACACACTCACCGAACATGACTGGGATAACTTCCAGGAGACTATTAATACCCAAGCCCTTAGTCCTTGTCTTTTACTTAGCTTGGGAAATTTCCGGACTCCTTTCTTTGACATCACAGTCGAGTCAAATCAGACTGAGGCTATAGATGTCCTCCCAGAACATGGCTACACAACGTTTAGTATTTCACAAGAGATTCAACAAAAGGCCTCGGGAGCCCACCGTCAACGGATTGTCTGCAATCGAATTGACAGAGATATGGGACATGCTGTGCAATACGAATGGTCGAATAGCCTTCATGCACCTGTGGCGGACCAGATTACTCAGGATCTGGTGAGTATAATATTCTTTACAAAGATGAAGCGACTAATAAGACAGATACGGGCCGGCATAGTCGAGAAAGGCTTGTCCAGACAGGCGGCCTACGTCAAGCACACCGGCCAGCTTGAAGTCAACCCCTCGAGTATGCAGATTATCATTCCAACAAAGGCGTCACAGATGGATACTTTTTTTATATCCTTGAGAAGTTCAGGGCAAAGTGGATGCACACGCAATCATCAGGTTATTTGGAGAACTGGTCGAGGACTGCTGCTGAAGCAAGGGACCGTGCTGTCGGCAGCAAGTAACATCTTCTTCATCTCCATAATTCTGTCCCTAAAGCAATGAGAACGACAACCAGGTATTATCTCATCCAAGTATCCCAGGTATTCTAGTGACATTTAGAAGAGAATTTGCTCTATAAACAAACTGAATAATTGTGCCCCAGAAAATCCCCCGCTTGTTCTAGCTCATCGAGACTAGTCAAGCGAGCTGACGAATCTCAAATTACTTTGGGCAAACAAGTTTGTAGCTTCCAAATGCTTTAACACCACTCATGCAGGTCTCTTTCTTGACATCGTGGCGATCAAGAGAACAGACCTTGTCAGTATAAGCCTCGACTGCGACGAACCTTTGTTAGCTCAAGTCAATCAGACAGAAACATGGCTCATATACATACGTGTACATCCCTTTCCGAAATAACCGGCATAGAGAGACTTGACAGACTTATCGGTGGGAAATGTGTGGCATTTGCCAATGTCTTGATCGTAGAGGTTGAAGTAGCCCATAGTCTCGGCCGTTGTACAACTAGGTTGACCATAGAATCGGACTTCAGCGAGCGCTCCATCACGAGTGGAAATTGATCCGGCGGAGGCCTGGGAGAAGAAGGCCGCTGAAGAGGCGATAAGGAAGATGGAAGAGCGCATGGTTGTTGATGTGATGGAAAAGCTTGTGAAGATTGTGAGTTTACTCTGGAGTTGAAGAGATAATGTCCAAACGATGACCTTGGGGCGGTATTTATATTTACAGATTCTTCATATTGCACTCAACAACGCTTTCTATTACTTGAACATTTGTGGGATCCCAAACATTCTGACTCTTCGGACTTAGGAAACTCCGTGGGTCTCATGACCCAGAGCCGCTAATTGGGGGCCGGTCGATCATCGTGTCGCTAAGGCCTGTCATCTCAGATACGATTGATCAACTGCGGGGCATTTGCGACGTCAGCTGGCTGTAGATCATTAAATATAGCATTTTATGACGCTAGTTTACGATGACGGATAACCCATACGCTCGTATAACAAACGATCAACGTAACGTAGTACAATGTATTTACAGTTGGCATATCAATCATTGGAGCATACGAGGTCCCATGAATGATAGAGATTACCTCAGCGCTAGTATTGCCCTTTGCTGAGTGATGTCTCGGAGTTCGTCGCTGTAAAATACCCGCTTTGGGCTAGCACATCGATATTCGCCACGCTTGGAAATCTTCCCAGATTCGACGGTATTCGTGGTATGGATCAGCTGGAACCTGACATTTAGATGCCATGAGATAGGAACCATGTGAGCAAAGCTTCGTATCAACCATCAGGCTCTAAAAGTGGAAGTATTCCATGTTAAAAGCATCGAAATGTGCATTTGCGACGCTACAGTCATGCCTAGTTTGATTTAGGAACACAATTCAATAGAGACCTGAGCATAGAATAGTGGACAAGGTAATAGAGGCTGAATCTAGGGCGGCAGTTCCCATCGCGATTATGAAAAGGCCATTCTAGTGCAATAATAACACTGGGAATATATTTTTTCATCCATCTATCAGAGAAAGTCAAAATACCCCCTTTCTACCCTATTTTACATACTTCCTCTTGTTAGTAAAAATCTCAGCCCTCCATGTTCCACCACAATTCTGTCCAAGCCCATCAGTGCAAGGCGTGTTGCATTCATCCATACTGGCCTTCTTAGCCCCCGGAGTTATCTCCATACCACAGGTGCAGTCATTGCCTCCCAAGAGAGCAAAGAAGTCAGCCTTCTTCACAACAGTGCAAAGGCTTGCACATGCATCCGGAGACATTTTATCGTCCGATTGGATACTGTTCTGACCTGCTATGCCTTGCACCGGTTGCTCTTCACCCCACACGTAGCAACCAAGACTTTCATACTCGACACGCAGCAATTCCGTATCGGCAAAGACTTCAATAGCGTCTTTACCACCGCAGACATTCGTGGTGTTGCCATTGCAGTGCATGTTGCACTTGGAATCGTCTATGATCTGACTATCCATACGGAGGCGATTGTCACAGAAACATGAGTCGCCGTTCTGGATTCCCCAAACTGTCCAGCCCTGTTGCAAACAGTAGGACTGACAAGCTATGATGGACATGGGTTTCACGTGTTGTGCTTCAGCGAGAGTCAAAACAGTGCGATTTGTTGTGTCTGCATCGTGAGCAAAGCATCCAAAGCGTGTATGAGGAGGAATGGGCTTAAGTTGGGCTGCGAAAGCTTCCTTGGTTGGACCGACACAGTAAGTTCGCCCTGGAATAAGACTCGTGGTACAGCTGCCTTCCGAAACTGAAGGATTGGCTTGTATAAAGAGAGGAAGACTGATGTGATACTGGACCAGAACTCGGGCACAATCATCTCCCTTTTGAACTGTATACCATCGTCCACAGTCTTTAATAGTCTTATCAGCAAGAGTAGCGCCACTGGGTGGTGCAACAGCCTTGTCAGCATACTCAGAGTATGCCGGGTCTGAGCTCGTGGTGTTTACGTCGTGCTCATACTTGCCACCAGGTGGTGTAATGCAAATAACTCTACCGAGTGTCTCTGTAGCAGACTGGAGATTGTTGCAAAGTTCATGGACCCAGGGGTTCAAAGGGCGGATGTCGCCTTGATCAAGTCCCGTGGCTGCGGCGACTGACATGCAGGTGTCATCCTTCTCCAGCTTGTAGGTCTTACACTGGAGCGGTAGACAGAGTTTAACGTCTTCGACCATGTTGTTGCAGTCGAGAATATCAGGATTGCCGATGAAGATGGCTGCAGAAGAGACGCTGTACTTGGTGGCCAAAGCGTCGCAAGTATCGCCGGCTTTGGTGGTGTACGTGACATCGGAAAGACAGAAGGCGGGTTCAGAAGGCTCTGGAGGGAAAGGAGAATCCTTCGCGGCGGTGGGTACGTTCGACAGAGAGCAGCGCTTGGCTGCTTGCTTGAGAGCATCCTTGTAGAAAGAGTCCCTGTTGTAGTACGAATAGGGACTAACCTGCATCATCTTGAGACGGCCAACGTAACAGTCAGAACAGAGCTCGTTGTTTGGCATCTTGTCGATACTCTCAGAAAGGGTGAAGTTGTAGATGATATCTGCAAGATATTAGAAGAGAACTAAATGCATCAAGACGTTGAAATTGCTTACCGTTGCAGTATTTCCCAGTCTTCTTGTCAATTTGACATGTCTCATTGTAACCCTGGGAGATGAAAGCACCCAAGACACCAGCAGCAGCACCATTGTGCCACGTCGAGTTACCGCAGTAGGTATCGACTGCTGATCGCCAATCCGAAATGGCTTGCCCACAACCCTTGTCGCAGAGCGAGTCAACATCCACCTCCTGAGGAGGGACACCGTGGTACGAAGGCCTTGTCCATGACTCTGTATAGTTGTCGCAGCGTACAAGAGCAGTGAGCGCGTTCTGGCAGGCCTCAGGGAACTCATCAATGTCAATTGTCTTCTCGGTATGGATCCTGTAGCCTTCGAAGTTGCGCTGACCAGTGACATTCTTTGAACCTCCGAGCCAAGCCAGAATCGAGGAAGCAAATCCGTTTCTGTTTGGCTTACCCAGCGTCGCAACTCCATTCAAAGGACTGACCATCTCGATACTGCCGAGCGTGACTAGATTCTGGACCCAGACATCGTAGCTCTGCTCTGCATAGAAGATCTTGTCCTGGCAATCATGTCGACCAGACTTGAGACATGTCTGATCGTAACGGTTGAAGAATGAGTAAAGACCAGCGCTAAGAACATGGACTGCAGAAGAATCTATGATGCGTAGGGCCCAAGCCATAGCACAAGACTTGGAAGTCTTGGAACAGTTGTGGAACTCGGGGTCGTTGGGGAATGCACCAGGCTTGAAAGGTGCTGGTGCCTCAGGGAAAGACTGAAAGTATGGTGTCTCCGTCTGGATAAGACCCATGACAACATTCTGGGCGCCAGATAACTGGTACTGGTACAGCACACAGTGCTCTACTGATGTACCCCAAAGCCATGTTGGGCCCTTGCTCTCGATGAGCATGCCTCGGCCAACGTAGATGTCAACCTGGATCTGATCGGCTGTATCAAAATCGTGGTCGGCTGTCCACATCCAGACGTTTTCGAAATAACCAGAGGAGTCAGGGGTCAGGTGAAGCATAAGAGATGCGGCCACACAGTTGGGGTTGACTTTGCTAGATAGCTTGGGGCAGTCTTTGACGGTGAGGTCAGTGCCAGCTGCGCCTCCAACTCTGAAATGGGTATCTGTGATGAATGTTAGCCAACCTGTTCGGAATCCTGATGAGAAACGGCGTACCCCATAGACCAGCAGAGCCTTGGCCAGACTCATGCGCATTCCACTCCATCATAATAGCACCAGCTGTAGCTCCTTTGACCGTCATCATCATGCTCTGAATCTCGACGACACCAACCTGGCCTGGCAGACCAACACGCACTGCAACGCGAGGCTTCAGAGCATCGGAAAACTTGGATCCAGTCGCCATGATCTGAGGCCAAGCCTGACCAATAACACGTGAACCAACTGGAATATCAACAGTGTCTGTGATGATATAAACACCAAATGGAATGTATACGATCGCAGACATGTTGGCAGCAGCCGAAAAGAGGTGTTTCAGAACAGCCGTGTCGTCCGTTTTGCCATCACCCTTGGCTCCATAGGCTTTCGCATCAAGGATTTGACTGAAGCCCAGATCATCATACTTGGGACGGCGTCGAGTGAAGAATTGTTTACGTCCACCAGTGACAAGAGACGAGTTTCGTACAGGACTGTCGAGATTGGCTCCGTTGTGGAAGGCAGTCGTACCATTAGCACTTGTGACTCTTCCAAAACCCCATGTATCAACGTTGATAGTCTTGGGACCTCCAAGAAGAAGAACTTGCTTCTTGAAGCTGTCTTCAACAATGGTGTCGACGTAATAGAAACCAGAATTGCTCAGAAGCAAGGCAGTGGAGTTATCGGACATCATGGAAGTTGAAACAGCAACCTTGACATAGTGGAAGCGTAGGTCGGTCATGTGAAGGGAGCCGATTCCTTGACCAGTACTCATGGGCTATAAAATGTCAGTATGTATGGAGCGACGATGTATTTGGGAGAACTTACACCTCCGGCGCCGCCGACTATAGTGATGCCAGTCTTGCAGTTATCAACGACAATGTTTTGCATGGTCCATCCCCAATCCCAATGGATCTGGATAGCTGTCTCAGCTTCTTCAAAGTAAAGACCGCTAGCTGTGAACTGCTGGTTGCCCATGTATGCTCTAGTCATGGAATGGTTAGTTGACATAATTCTTGGCCATGCAGTTTTTGGCCAACTCACCCGAACTTTCCTCCGACAAAGTATAAGTCGGAAAGGAAACCACCACTGCCATTTTCCATGTAGATACCCTGCAATAATCATTAGCCAATCACAATTTCTGAAGTCTCATGACTGAACATACCTGCTGGGTTGTCTTGGGATCATCCTTAAACTTGGTCATATAGAAGTGGATGTTCTCAAGTGAAGTGCCCTGAGCAACCTGCCAGTGAATTCCGCAAACTTGTGCGTTGGCAGGAGTTGGGCGGACATCAATGATGAAGTTTCGGACACTTCGAAGAAAGTTGTTCTGGTTCAGATACCTTGAAAATTGATGTTAGCTTGCCAGTAGCTCATGCTTCATATAACTTACCATTCAGAGGTCTCTCCCGTATAAACCTGTATTGCTAGTTAGAATAATGACATAGTTTAAAAGCATTAGGACTTACGTTGGAAGTAATAACACCGAGACCAACAAAGCTGGGTGCTGCAATAATGGTAGGAAGGTCAAGTGGCTGTATATGTCAGATAAAGCTCAGCTGAGCGCATAGAGCATAAGAGAATAACTTACGTTGCCAATCATTTCCGTGTTGTAATATTGAATGATGGACGAGCTCACTTTGTATGTGCCTGGAGGGAAGTACACAGTTGCTGGATAGATTGTGCTTCCGGTACATTTGCCCCCACCACAACGGCCACCACTCGAGATGGCCTTGTTGATGGCATCCGTATCATCAGAAATACCGTCACCTGTGAAACCTAGTCAGAACAATAGCCTCAACCATTAAATCAGATCAACTTGCCTTTAGCACCAAAATCTTTGACATCTCGCCAAACTTGATATCCAGCCGGCGCAAACGGGCTAGAACCTCTCTGGGAGATACTAGCCATCCACCAGTCTGAACTGGCTCTCTTGCGAAGGCTCTTGTCCTTGTCAACTACATGATCAGCGACATCAGTGTCGTTTTCACTGTAACGAAAAGCGGACGGCGGCTCATGGACTGGCTTGATTAAGCCTGAATCATACTGAAGCATAGGAGGCATCATGTTGGTATCATTGACCTTGTACATGAAGGTATCCTTCAAGTGTTGCACGTCAGCAGCATAGCCGCCATCAAGGTCCTTGGAGGATGGCTTCCAGTTTTCTGAAAGAAGGCGTGCAGCCTTGATAAGCTCATCGGGAACAGTATAACGAAGGTCTTTCGAAGTTCCATTGCCCGAATCTCTAACCTTGAGTGACTTCGCAGTGACATTGCGATATTCTAGTGGTGGAGGTACTTTCTGAGTCTTTGCAAGCTCTGTAGAGTTCAGTACTTCCAGGCGGTTCGGGCGAGGGTTGGCTATGATGGCACGGTTCGCGTGAGCCATGGCAGCTTGGCCAGCAGCCAGAAGCTTCCGGGCAGCATCAAGGTTTGACCCATCGTGAGAAGAGCTGTTGGAAGCACGTTTATGACCATGATGATGAGAATGTAAATGAGAGTGACGAGAATGAGAGTGATGATGACCTGTAGCAAAGACCGAAAAGGGCATGTAAAGCAGGAACAAAAAGAATCGTAACCACATTTTGAGATAGTGACTACCAAAGAGTGACTAGATTCAACGATATCCAAGTGTAAAGAGTGGTCTTGGAGAGTGAATGAGAACCAAGGTCAAAGGGTTATACTAAACTACCTATACGATACCATCTTAGCGCCAGAACTTAGACCATCTGGCCCGCCGAGAATTTCTCGTCACATGAAATCCCACAACATCCTACAAAGTCACCGAGCGATTTCTACAAAAGGCCCAAGTGAACGATTCAGTTTCCAAATTCACGCCTCACATACAATTCAGATGGAGTTTCTCGTCTAGGTTCAGGTCTTGGCCTTCGGATTTCGGCGGAGCTAACCGAAACCCTTGGCATCGCAGCATTTAGCCGAGGGGGCGTTGTGGAGGAGGTGGATATAAACAGGGAACAAAAGTGGGAAAGCTGAAAGACGTTGGATCTGAACCAACAGTTTATTAACCGAATTAGGATGCCAAGGCATAGTAATTTACAGAACCAACACAGATTACCATCAGACATATCCCATGACAAACTGATTCTATCGTGAAGTTCTGCAGCCTTGCAGTTTCTAAATTAAGGATCCATAAACGGCCGGGGCCTTCGCAATGATAGCCTTATTGCAGTTAGAATAGTTGCATTTAGGCTTGTTCAAGTTAGAATTCGAGTCAGTCATGAAGCTAGACGTTAATCTAGGCTGGCGATGTGTTAAAAAATTGCGCGATGTTGTCGGGCTATCGTGAAGTCGAAATTTCCGAAGGAGAGGCAACTCCGAGGAGCCGAATTCCATGTGAACAAGGTCACTGCTCTATTTTGGCCCTACAAGTCGTCCATGACATTGCATTTCGCGATCGGGTTCTTTTTTTCTTATTTTTCTAACTACACTCGTTCGTTATTGTTACAATTTACGCTCTCTACCGTACGACCAGCTTGGTCAAGATCATCGTGAACATGATGCTCACCAAACGCCGTTCCCGGCTTTTCTTATTGTTATTTCTTATTATTCAACTCTTTTCTGTCGCTGTATTCGCCGCTGAGTGCAGCAAGACGAAACTTTGTGCAACTGGTTGTTGTAGTAGTGCAGGTTACTGCGGTACTACAAAGGACCATTGTGGTAAAGGATGTCTGAGTACTTGCGATTTCAAGACTGAATGCGACAAGAACAACCCGTGCAAGGGTAATGCATGCTGTTCTAAATTTGGTCACTGTGGCCTTGGCCCAGACTGTAAGTCTATCTATTCTTTTAATTCCAAGGTTTTCTGTTTTTATGGAGATGCTGACTTTAAACAGTTTGCGGCAAAGATTGTGTGGCTGGCTGTGATGCTAAGGGCGAGTGTGATCCCGGTGGCTTTGGCTCCAAGTTCGCCAACCATACCAAGTGCCCACTCAATGTCTGCTGTTCCAAGCATGGGTAAGTCGATACAGCCAATTTATTCTACAGTTTAGACTGACGATATAATAGTTACTGCGGTACTACTAAGGACTTCTGCGGAAAAAAGACCGTCAATCGCCCATCTTGCTCTGCCAAGGGTCCCATGCGAAGAGTTGTGGGATACATCGAAGGATGGGCTTCTACCAGATCCTGCGACAAATTCACACCCTCCGATATCCCAGACGGCGTCTACACCCACATAAACTTCGCTTTTGCCTCCATCGACCCAAAGACCTTCCAAATCGTCCCAGCTTCCAGTAAAGATCCAGCTCTATACCGTGAATTAACTCGCAAGAAGAAGATCGATCCCAAGTTGAAGGTCTTCATCGCTATTGGTGGCTGGGCCTTCAATGACCCAGGCCCGACTGTCACAACCTTCTCTGATATTGCTCGCTCTGATGCAAACCAGAGGACCTTCATCAAGTCGCTCATCTCATTCATGGCCACTTATGGCTTTGATGGTGTCGACATTGACTGGGAGTATCCAGCTGCCGATGATCGTGAAGGACGAGAGGAAGATTTCGATAATCTCCCCAAGTTCCTGAGCAACATCAAGAGTGCCCTCAAGCAAAGTGGTGAACGAAATGGCCTCAGTATTGCTATTCCTGCTTCTTACTGGTACCTTCAGCACTTTGATCTTGAGAAGATTTCCAAGTACGTCGACCACTTCAATGTCATGACTTATGACTTCCATGGTGCTTGGGACACTCCCAAATCATGGCTAGGCAACCATCTCAACTCTCACACCAACTTGACTGAGATCAAGGACGCCTTTGACCTGCTCTGGCGTAACAAGGTTGATCCTGATCAAGTCAATATGGGACTTGCATTCTACGCACGCACCTTCACTGCATCCAGCACTGGTTGCATGTCTCCTGGCTGTCTATTTGATGCCGGCGGTCCTGCAGAGCCCTGCACTGACGCTGTTGGGGTTATGTCCAACCCTGAGATCATGCGCAAGCTGGGTGGTAAGATCGGTTCAGGAGAGCTTGACAAGACTGCTGCTATCAAGACTCTCAAGTTTGGCAACACGTGGTTGACCTACGATGATGTCGATACCTGGAAGCTCAAGCTGGACTTGGCTCGCAGTCAGTGTCTTGGAGGTGCCATGGTCTGGGCAATCAGCCAAGATACTTCCGATGGCAAGTTTTCCAAGCAACTGCAGGTCGCTACTGGTTACAAGTCTAAGGGTGTGACAACGTTGAGCAGCAGTATCTCTCTTGGAGGTTGTGTCTTTCTCCAAACCAACCAGAGCGAGGCCAACACCGATACTAGTGATTATCAATGCCGATGGACCAATTGCGCACAAACATGCCCAAGTGGATGGTCAACGGTTCAAAGGCAAGATCCCTACAGATCCAGCTCCAGGGAGATTATGCTGGATGACACCGGCTGCCCACATGGCAAAGGCGTGCGAACGTTGTGCTGCCCACCAGGCAAGCAGCCGTTTTGCCAATGGCAATCCCACAACACTGGACACTGCACCCCTGGATGTAAAAACGAGGGTGAATTGGAAATGGGGTCAACCAAAGCTTCATGCGATCATAGCGACATGGCTCAAGTGGCGTGCTGCAGGGGCGACACGCCAGCTCTGGATGTCTACCGCCAGTACAAGTGGTATGGCAAAGAGAAGAACTGCGCCAGAGATGGGGGAACCGAGACATGTGGATGGGATGTCACATTTAACGAGCTCCTCGTTTCGAGTTGGCATGGTAGTGGCGACCAAACCTGCTATGATAGCAAGGGGAATAGGGGAACGAGGCCCCTCTGCGAAAACTCTAGAAACGCGACCAAGCCGCACTTTTCAAACTGCGAATGGTCAGACGACTTGGCAACCGGTCGCACAAATATCGTTGCGGAGGCGCAGTGCAGTGGAAGCTGTCCATCTGGCAAGTTCAAGGTGGCCTTGGACACCGAGAACAGCATTTGTGGGAAGGGCACTTCAGCCTTTTGTTGCGACATCACAGAGTCGTACGATTACACCAATTTCGAGGATGACGACCTTGAAGACTTGCTCAAAGAATGGGTCAAGAACCCGACATGTCCCAAGCTGACTGATTTCGGCGAGGACAAGCTGGACAAGCCCTCATCACGGTCTCTGGATAACATGGCTTTGGATGTTAGTGAGCAGTTGTCTGAGTTGGCTAAGCGTCTAGACACTCACAAGATAACTCCCGCAATGGCCACTGTACTCATTGTCAAACATCTTATGGAACTGCCAAAGAACTCCCGCGCGGCCAGGAAGATACAGGAGTTGGCGACCAAGTACTTCGTGCCCAGATGGCCGCACCTTACTGGTGTCTACATCGCGGGGATGCTGTGGGATTTCAGAGACACTGCCAAGGCGACCTTGGCAGCAGCCTGGGACTTCATCTGCAGTATGGATGCACAAGAGGAAGCGGCAAAGAAGAAGGAAAAGCACCTAAAGAGCGGCAGTGGGGTCTGTCACATCCCATCACTCGACAAATACGATCCTTCGTCGCTGGAAGATCCACGCGACAAACCAAGTGATGTTGAAATCGCCGATATCTTTTCTCCTCTCCACATTGACCGTATTGGCGGTATTGGCGGTATTGGCAGTATTCCCGGTGGGAGCAGTGATGGCGACTCGAAATTTCCATTCCCATTCAACGAAATGACATGGTCATCTCAATGGATACAGGGCGATTCTCTTGACAAGAGGGGCAAAACATATGGCACAAGACCTCCCTTCAAGGTTACTTGTCCCGACAAGGTCACTCAATGGGAACTGAAATCATTCGCATACCCTAACGGGGATAATGGAGATCACTTGGCTGAGAAAAACGGCGATACGAAAAAGTACTGGGTTGACAACTTGAATTGTTTTTCTGCCCTCGTGATGGATAACGGCTATAATGGCGACGGGAAGAAATATATTTGTGAGTAACAAGACCCCCTCCCCTCTCTCAGTAATCCTTACTCAAGACACGCTGACCGATTGCAAATAGCTGAACACATTCTGGAGCTCCAATCGGTTCCCATGTTCCTTGAATACACAATGGGCATCGAAAAGAGACTGCGAACCAAATATAGCCGTTCTAAACTTCCCATCAAAGCACCGTTCAACCCAGATGCTAACTCGCTGCTCCCTTGTAGCTTTTGGATCAATAGCTTCCAGTACGGCTTTCAAGAGTGGAATAACAATCATCAGGACACTCCACAGGATACTTTGTTCAAAATGCTTGGCTCAAATTCTAACACCGAGCACATGGTTAGTACCGAGTCCAAGTTCAACGCCAAAAAGGGCACGGTGAGTTATTTTCTTTCCTTCTGCCTCACTGTTACCTTTATCCTCTCTAATGCACCTATCACTAGCTTTGGAGATTCGATGAGCCTGTCGGCAAGGATACCTGGAAGAGTGATTATGCTACAGTGGACGACGCAACTGTTAGGCACGCCTTTGAACAGTTGATCCTGGTAAGTCAATAAACATTCCCACCGATCGCAGAGTTCAGTGCGCATGATGTTAATGCGCCTACCAGGTTGAACAAGTCTTTCCTTATCTAAAAAAGCCGGGCGTAGAGACCAAGCTGCTCACCGCCCATCAAGATGTCATGGCCTTCTTTGACGAGTATGAGAAGCTTTACCGACGGCAATATCCCAACACTGGACACATCGGTCTCTCCGACATGTGGCGCAATTTCATGACCGAATTGACAGCAAAGATTCAAGAGTGGGCCGAAGAATGGTTGCGGTATCGGGCCGGGATATTGGTGGATGACTGGCACGCCGAGTACCTGAGAAGGCAGGCAATAGCCACAGCAGCGACAGCGGCAGGCAGCCCAGCAGCTGCGGCCGCTATCCTGGATATGGCACAAGCGCTGGAACACCACGAAACTGCCAAGAAGCATAGAGATGGAGCCACTTCTTTTGTTTACGTATTCAACTCTCAAGTTTTCCTGGAAACGCCCCAAGCCTAGGTAGTTTTGAATCGTTAGAAGAGTATATAGTTAGCAGTCTAGAAATTGGGAGACGAGCAAGGGCAAGAAGGCAATTTCTTTCTGGCCCCATTATACATACGAAGTAGTCTAGTGTTGCAGAAGTGGAGAACCGAAAATTCAATCAAAATACAGTACAAATGAACCATGAGTCGGAGCTTCCTAGTTGCGTGCCGTGCGTAGGCGCATTGATCCACATGGTGGGTGGGGGTCTTGTTTGCTAATGAAATAAAACGTGCCACTAATCCTCTCTTAATTTGCAGCCCGTCCCAGCCTTACTTACCCTCACCAACACAACACGACTGACCAACTTGTTTACCGCCACAATGGATCCAAACCTCGAGCTCTATAGGAGCATAGTGCACCTTGAACCATGGGATCGTAGGGAACACTTACGACATCTTTCCCAATCGGAACGTGACAGGGTTAGGATCATCGTCGACAGGGAGCAGCATGCCCAGAGGCAGGAACTCATCGCAGGCCGGGACCTCGTCCAAATGGCCTTGACTGATCCTTCCGAGATTATACAAGATATGCACTTGAAGTATACCCTGCTTGGTCGAACCACCTATTATTATGATGAGTGCAAGATGGTAAAACGCATCACGAACGACGTCGCAAGCATGAGTTCGAGCTTGGTCAATTACATCGCAGGCTTTAATCAGAGTCCTCAGCCTCTCCCCTTAGATGCCTGGAAGCTAGTCTACTGCGACATATATTATGTCGATGGAGGTAATGCTACACTGCCGGAGATCTATGAAACACGCTGTCGAGAAGAGGAGCTCCAAACCCCTGCCGCCAGAGCTAGAGAGCTTGTCCGGGATAATGACCTGAGGCGGGCTCGGAGAAATGCCAAATGGATGATTCCTGCTATCGAACGTCTTTCAGCAGAGGAGCAAACACGGTGGACTCTGGAAGACGCGAAACTGGTGCAAGAACTCATGAGACAGGGGAACTACGAGGAAGCTTCGGAACCATTGTCGAGACGGCATGAATACGAGGAAACTCTGGTAAGACTATGGAAACAGGTATCTCCTGCGCCGCCAGCTTGGATTCAGAACATCCTTGAGACTCGAGAAGAATTTGGTTTTGTCTACTACATGTCCAGAGAGGTCGACCAGAAGCATGGCTATGACTGGGATTCAGTCTGGAGTGGGATTAATGAACACTGTTCGCCACTAAGGGTGGGATGGTACAGCATCCATACTCAAGGCAGAGACAACTGGATGAAGTTGGATCGTCTAGAAACAGAGGATTGGCCTACATTTTACCCTAATGAGAGCATGGCTGAAGATGACGATTTGAGAAAGTAAGTCTAAACATCACCCTGGCGAAGAATACATATACTAATTATGCAACAGACACTTCAAAGAATACATGGAGGAGAAAGGCGATCTCTTATCTTCTGGAATTCTACGGAATACCTTTATCGTCATTCCTATTGAATTGATTTCCCAAGATAATCTCCGCCGTGAAGAAGGTGACTTTCTTGATCCCTACTGGGTTTGGGCATACGACGCAGACTGGGACAGTTCAAAAGAAGAAACTATCGTCGATGGGGAGAAGTACCAAGGCCGCGTCAAGGTGGCCAAATGGTCGGTCAACTCATGGTTCTACGCTGCTCGCTGGGAGGGAGTGAGTCTGCGGGACATGTGGCTGAAGGCACTGCAGCACCCGGACAAGTTGTGGATTTGTTACACAAAGGAGCTGGAAGAGTGGGATCATGAGCCGTATATTTGATCTCATACATGGCTGCTGTCTACATGAGTGTAGTAACGATGGGCTAGGCGGACACTGAGATGCTTTTCATAAGACCGAGATGGGTTTGGTGTCTTTAGTACTGATTTTTATATTTTTATCGTTTACAAGTCCTCTCATCCCTTCCAAGTCTGTCTTTCAGATATTGATTAAGAATTATAACAATAATGGCTTGGTATAACACATGACTCAGTAGCTTTAGTAAGGACCGTGTGGCTCGTAATGCACGCAGTCAGTCTCAGTATTAAATCTGAAAGGACTGTTCATCAATCGAATGGAGCATCTTAGGTGAGACTTGGTCTAACTTTACCAAGGAAGAATCTGACCCTTATATGTAACAAACTTTCCTGATGTAGTATCTCGAGTCGCCCCATCAATAATATTGAGCATACCCTGAACTGACCCGTCAACCGTCTCAAGTGTAATTCCAGGACATCCCCATTCTTTGGCTGAGAACTCCCCCATATCAGTCCCTACCCAACCAGGATGAAGGGCAACAGCGACGAGACTCTCGTTTTGAAGATGCAAAGATTTCGTGATCCAGTTGAGGGCGGCTTTGCTAGGCCCATAAGCGCCACCGGGAGCTTCCTGATGAGTAATGCACCCAACAGATGAAGTGACATTAATGACCTTTGGTGCGGCTGACTTCTGAAGAAGAGGCCAAAGACACTGAAATACGGTGAGGGGACCAATCGTGTTGACTTCAAAGGCTGTGCGAAGATTTGCGGCTGAAGTCTGAGTCGTGAGGGTCATGGGCGGAGAGAAGGCTGCATTGCAGATGAGAATGTCGACGTGATCAACCTTGGAGGCGATGGTATCTCGGATTTGTTCAGGGGATATAGCAGCGGAAAAGTCCAGCTGAACAATCTCAAATGTGCTGTCCTTGCCGGCTGACACTTGCGAAAGTTCACCTTGAAGGCTTGCGGATGACTTGTCGTTGCGCACAGTCGCGATGACAGTGGTGGAATCGCGGGCCAGTAGGGCTTTAACAAGGCCAAGTCCGATGCCTCTGTTGGCACCTGTGACGACATAGACGGTGTTGCTTCCTTGTGCGGTCATTGTTATAAGTTGGTGGAGAACTTGAAGATTTTGAGAGAGCGGGCGAAGAATGTGATGCGCGGTTTATATAGTGCGCAGCCTGGTTTCTTATAGACTTATAGATGAGGTCAGTGGTACGGCGAATTAACTCGGACAAGCAAATTGTTGGGACCGAGGCAATACATTAAACTGGCACTAAATTCCGAGCCCCACGGCCCCGCGGCCCCGCGTGTCCTTGCTTTCTTGAAGCTTTACTTGGGATTAACAGTACCCTAAAAAAATAAAAAGAAGACTTTAACTACTTAATAGTTTTATATACTTTTGTTGAGGTGTTAGTGTTTTCTTATGAGTCTTCATTGTTCCTTATATATAGATACAGTAACTTACCAAGTAACAGCAACCACGCGATCTTTAACCTGAACCCTTTTCTGTAAGCTTATGCCGTATGGATTAATAATATATTGTCAACTAGAAATATAGTTTTCTGTTATTATAGCCGCTTGAAGTCCACCCATATAATATACCGAACCCTCCAAGGTGTTCCCAATTATGCGTTCAAATGACTGCAACGAGAAGAAATCTTCTGTCCCAATTTAACATCATTTAGGTAATTTATGCCCATATCACGAAATATCATCACAATGTGATCATGCTTCTTCCGATTCGCCCACATGAAAGCACTCAAACCGCTGCTATCTAGCGAATAAACGTTAGCGCCTCTCTCGATTAGCCTTTGGAGAACTCCTTCTTCACCAGCCTTTGTAGCGAGAAGCAGTGCAGTTTCGCCATGCTGGGACTGTGTTTCAATGTTGAAGCCGGCATCCAACAATATATCGACGATGGCATCGTCGCCTTTCTGCGCTGCTCCTAGAAGAGGGTGATGATTCGACTCTAGTCCGTACAGCAAGGGTACGTTGCAATATGTAAGGAGTACCCTGACAGTGTCTCTATGACCACGGCTGCTGGCTTCCTATAAAGCCTCCGCATGGTTAGGGTCTTTGTCGCCGTTTTCTAGCAATACGGAGGTAATGGTTGCGTAGCCACCTCTGCTTGCCAGTTGAAGGGGTATTTGACTATCTTTGTCTTTAACTGTCACATCAGCTCCTTCCTGAATGAGCAGTTTTGCAATACCCTTGGAGCCAGACTCGCTTGCTTCAATCAGACAAGTGCGACTGTTATTGTCTTTGGCATTCACATCAGCCCCTTTTTGAATGAGCAGTTTTGCAACTGCTTAGGATATTAAGCAAGAAGTAAATAGTACTAGTCGGATTACATATTAGAATACACCCGAAATATTTCCTCCGTCCTTTTTTTTTTCATTCTTGTCTCTAGATTCTCCTAAACTGCAGATTTGTAAAGGTCCGCAACAACACCTCGAAGCAGTTCGTCAGACTTGTCAGGATCGTTGAAATTTGCCCACGGCACAACTCCGTTATTGGCACGAAGCTCTTTGTCAAGATGATACAAGCCGTGGCCTACCTGCTTACTGATACGGACACACTGCTGCAACAAGTCGCCTAAGTCCTTGACATGGCGCGTCTCCTTACGCAAGAAACGGCTCTCAATAACATCTTCCAGTGCGTTGTCATCGGCCTTCTCTGCAGCGGCACATAGACGGTGGAGATCTTCGAGAATTTCCTTTTCAGTCTGTAGAGCTGCATACACGGGCTGGACGGGATCAACAGGGCTATCAGGCCACTCGATATTGGGCGCAGGGATGTCACTTGGCTTGGCTCGACCACCACGCTGGACTAGGTATGACTCTAGCCAGGTTGCATCAGCAAAAGCCTCTTGGGCGGATCTCTTCCAAAGACTATGATTCCCATCAGTCATGACCAGGCAAAACTATCAGCGGCATGTATATACTTACGCTGCGAAGCCGTGCAGTGACACATTAGAGCGCAAGCAATCAGCCCCGAGCTTGCGGAAGAAGAACCAGGCCTTATACTCGATTTGAATATGTTGGCGAATGGCCTACAAGTATAAGAAGTTGTTGGATAGTAGGGTTTTGCAAGGAAAACATACATCTTGGATGTCGTCAGTAAAGGTTGACGCCTGAACGTAGGCGTCGATGTTCTCCTCGGAGAACTTCTTGAGGTTCTCCGAGACCTTGTCGGTACTTGAGCCTGACATTATAACGTTATAGTTTTGGTCTTTTATATGTCGAGGACAGTTTGAAGTAATTTAATAGTTTGCTAAGTTGGACGTTGAATGTTCTCAATCGCTGGCTCGAATGCGGGCGCGCCGTCAGCAGATATAGCCAGCCGAGTTTTCCAATGACACCTACACTCGTAGATAGTTACCCGGAGTATTCGTTCCGTGCGGGTTTATCATCGTAATGGTTGCATAATTGTGCGTCTGGTTTATTCGCGATGGGTGGAAGGTGACGCGATCCTGTACTAAGTGCTTCAATTGCTTGGAACTCTCTTCCCCGCACCAGACTACAAATGTGTCAATGATGATGATTACAATTTTGAGCTTATGACAAACTGAGACTTGCAGCAGGTTGACCCAATCTACTGTTTGAGTTACAACCACGTCTTCATGAAGTGGAAAAGCATAACCGTACCAATACAGAAAAGCAGAGTTTGTGCATCGTCGATTGTTGCAGAAATTTTGTAGCGCTGCCATCTTTCCAGTTTCTTCACATGTGATGCCGTGCCTTCAGGACTTGTTTGTTGACACCCTCGCTGCAAATCAGTCGGGAGATCATTACATCATCCCTCTGTAAGTAGTACACATTCACTCTTATTCACAGACAAGTAATTCAGTTAAGGTATAAGTAGTTATTAGCTCAGCCCCGAATTCAGCGACGAGTTTACATGCTGCTGTATAGAAACAGACGCAAAAAAAGAAGGTGTTAAGAACCATCCAAAGGTATATTTTATGAATTCTTCATATTATTAGTGAACCGATTAAATAACAGGCTTACATGATGTGCATGTTAATATACGGTTATCTTGAAGTCGCTATTATTGTTTTCACTCCATCCTTAACTATGTATTGTCCCAGATAGTTATTATCGAGGCTATTATGGGAAGCAAAAGATGATTCGCTATTATGCAGTAGATCTTTTCCAGTTCTGCAGCAAGGGGCATTGGCTTGTGTACCAGTCCCGCTCTTAATTAGCTCGGCTTTTAGAGTTAAGTAGGTCTAGAGCTTCTCTATCTCGCAGAGCTGCAGCTAGACAAAATATACACCTAACTACTATGTCAGATCTTCCTGTCGTAACTTTCAAATCGAAAAAAGCTTTTTTGTTTTATCCCACAGATTGGCTGACCCTGGACTGAGGCTTGTAATCTGTCTTTTGGGACTTGGGCCACAAGAGAGACAAAGAATATATATCCATTCCTGACTACTTTCAGCCATATTTCTGTGGCCCTTATATTTATACTACAAAAGGCCGGACCCATAAGCACTTTCGCGTAGCTCTGCTCTAGAGGCCTCCAAAATGCTGTTCTGCTCAATTACATCGTTCGGAACAAAATAGCCTTCGGTCTGCGATGTCCTTGTCCAGCCATCCCCAACTGTTTCGATGCTGTAGTCCCCTTCGCCCACATATGCCCATGGTCTTACCAATAAATATTTTGCCAAAGCTACGGCCCCAACTGGAGACGATCTGACCCTGGAGAGGACATATCTCATGGCATATCCAGCAACATACAGGCGAGGTTGCAAATGCGGGATAATGCTTCAACATATGGTCCCAAGCACTGTCGTTTTCTTTGAGAATTTGCTTCGCCATGTCCGTGAAAGCAGCTGGTGCGAATGCATTGACTTGGATGTTGTATTCTCGACCTTCGAATGCGAGCGACTTTGCAAGTCCGAGCAATGCGCCTTTAGCTGGTGCATATGCGGCGTTCTGAGGCATTCCGTAGGTGGACGTGGAACAGACCATAACAATTCGGCCGTAGAATTGCTTCTGCATGTACGGCCAGACAAGTTGGGTCAATTTGTAACTACCCTGGAAATGGACATTGAACATTCGCTCCACGTCAACATTAGTAAATTGCTCAAAGGGCTTTTTAATCTCAATGCCAGCATTGTTGACGAGAATATGAACGCCGCCATATGTCTCGATGGCCGACTTCACGATACGATCCAGCACTTCCTGCTCCGAAACACTGCCAGCAACAGCGGTTGCTTCACCGCCGCAATCTTGTATCATCTGTTTCGTGGGCTTCAATACTTCCTCTGAAAGATCATTAATGACTACGGATACTCCTCTCTTTGCAAATAACAGCGCATGCTCACGGCCCATTCCTCCTGCTGCTCAAGTGATAATGACGACACGCCCGTCAAATCGCAGCTCGTCCGAAGTTCTGGGCGGCATCGTTGCCCTCGGTTGATGACTCCGGGTTAATTCCTCCCTGGGTAATTCTTGGGTCCTCGTCTGTTATAACACTGCTTAAGAGTATATTTAAAAAAAATTATAAAATAGGCTTGACATCAAAGGAAATATACCTAAAAGATGTTAATTATAGAGTTGAGTTACAGGGGAAGAGTCCTCAGGGATAGAACGGTGTGACTGTGCATGAATTAAATTGAGATAATGATTTAGCTACCTAATGTTAGGTATAAACCCTTTTAGATAGATATTAGAGGATAAAATAACCAGTAGCGAGTGAGCTAGAGGTTAATTACATGTTAGCGATATGTTAAACTAGGGGCGTCGGCTGCTTCGGAATCCCCGGACTGTCCGAAGGTCCGGGTGGGTGTTAATGAGAACGCCAGCTCCTTGCCAAGTTTGGCATGGTCTTGGACTCGAGAAGTGGCGGGGTAAGGGGTTTTACGCGTACTTTGCACATAATCGTGTACGATACTGCTCAACTACGCTGATAACGGTCTCCTAGACTTATTTTAATAGTCTCGTATGCCGGAGACTTGGGCCACCCCGGGCCCGGTCTCATGTTGCCTGAGTCGACTCAGGGCGGGAAAGCAAAGCGTCCGGCTTGCCGAGGTGTTTCCAGTCAAAAGATGAATCATTGCTAACTACATCCCTCATTTGCAACACGGATCAAGGCACTTACATATGCCTTCCTTACTGTAAGGCTCAACGAGCAGCAACAACATGGATCTCACCGGGAAGGTATTACATCCCAATACGTGCATAAGAATGTTCAGTTCCATAGCCTAGCCATCTAACTATGCTTTGTCACAGGTTGCTATCATTACAGGCTGCAGCAGCGGCCTGGGCCTTGCTACCACGGAGCTGTTCTTATCCCTTGGTGCCAAAGTCTTTGGATTGGATCGCTTGCCCTGCAACCTCGATCTGCCCGGCTTCCGATTCCAAACCTGTGAGTTGGCACGTGTTGAGAGTATTAAAGAGGCAGTTGAGGTGTACCGCGCGACGTACGGTTCCGAGTTGGATATTCTGGCAAACGTCGCCGGCATCATGGATGCCTTCGCCAGTGCTGATTCCGTGACTGACGACGCTTGGGAGCGAACCCTTAGCATCAATCTCACAGGGCCAACCCTACTAATGCGAGAGATTCTACCTCTCATGAAAAATCGTGGACGGGGTTCCATTGTCAACGTTGGAAGTAAATCGTCGACCAGTGGAGGGTCCGCTGGTGTTGCATATACTGCAAGTAAACATGCACTAGTAAGTCAAAAGAAAGCTTTATCAGATCCTCCAAGTTCATGTTGAGGGTTTTAATGTTACACAATAGGCGGGCGTCACTAAGAATGTGGCCTGGAGGTTTCGACATGACGGCATAAGATGCAATGCTGTGTGCCCGGGCGGTATGTGCTTTTCCTACTCAGAACTAAATGCATTTCACTGACTATCCCTAAGCCATGACCACCAACATTATATAACACTCGGCGTCAGGTTCGTTAGACACCGATGGATACGCAGCTTCACAGTCAGTTTTCTCATTCAAATCAGATGAAATGGAAATTCTAACCTAAAAAGAGAATTTATTTCTTTGCATTTACCGCCTGGCACCGAGCCACCTCTGCGTTTGGAGCACGTTGCAAATACCATTGCCTTTCTAGCGTCGGATATGGCTGGAGGCATTACAGGCGCTATTATTCCTGTGGACTGTGGCTGGAGTTGTTTGTAATACTTGATAGATCCGCTTTAAACAAGGGATTGAGTAAGTCCAATAGTGAAGTGGGATTCATATGCTTAGTTATTAAGTTACATAGGGATAACTTGGCGGCCGAAAATAGAGCAATAAGGATTAATCACCAGCGATTACTGTACCCGTTTTGCTGGAGACATGTTACATCGGATCAGGTAAGCAACACGAATCAATTAAGGGTTGTGAAAAACCTGCTAAAATCGATGTTGTCTATAATTAGACCTTGAGACAAATGGGTAAGCGTTCTCTGCCCAGACTCACCCGAGCCCGATTGCTTCCTCTTCATAAGAGTCCATGGACGAGAACAACACACCAAAATCCCTGAAAAGAACTACGGCCCGTTATAAGTAGTTACTTGTTAAATCGCGCGCTGGAAATCCCGTAAAGTTTTTAAGCCCGTATCAACGAAATGAACTGCTACCCGCCTTCTATCTTTGTCGCGAGATGGAGCGTATTGTTGGGCTTCGTTCTCATCATGCCCTTCCTCAGCATCAAGATAGGTCAGGAAGTCTTTGGCAAGGCGGGCCATCTTGTTACCCGCAACGGTCGGGAGTAGCTCATCGCAAATGCACCAGAGAGTTTGCTTGATCTGATCTGGGTACTTAGTATAGGGTTCTCCTACGTCTGGTTGTAGGCTGAGCCGTCGGAATGCTTCGATAAAGTCCTGAGACATAGTAGGAGGCTCTGTTGCGATCAACAATCTTTTCCAGGTGAGGATCTCAATCATGCATACGCCAAGACTGTATGCATCATTGCTCATGGCGTGTTGTTTTTCGGCTTGAAGCAGCTGTCTCTCAGGGTGCTGATAGATTTTGCGTTACAGCACAGTTTCTCCTCTCAGATTGGCAACACCTCGCTCAACTTGACGGGCGTACTGCCATCCAGTGGGAAAGACCCCTAAAGTACTTTCGCCCACTGCCCCCATGGTGGGCGTACTGGGAAGCAGGAGAACATTCTTGGGTCTCACATTTTTGTGCACTGAGCCCAGTGTTTGCGTTTGCAGAACAGTAGTAGCAAGCTGGCTGCAGAGGTTGATCCGCAAGTTCAGAGAGGGCATAGCATTAGCCTTGAGAAAGCTCTCAAGGTTTGGAGGATATTGCCTTTCGAACACACAGGCAAAAACAAGCTGAAAGTTTCCTTGCTTGTCGTCGATTTCATCCCTGAAGCCGACGAGACGCAAGACGCCCTTGTCTTGCTGAGCTTGGTGTAGTTTCAGGGCTAATATTCGAACATTCTGTTTCACTGTCTCTTTTTGCTGGGGGATTTGGTGTTCGTAGGGTTTGGACTCAAATAAAAGCCATTGGGGCGTGTTGGGTATACCTGGTAGGGGATCTGTCAGTCGACCCCTGCCGAAAAAGCTGTTTCCGGACAGGTCGTAAACTCTGCTGTCGATCTCCAGCGGCTGGAAGTCATTTGGGGACAAGAACAATTGAGACTCATCCTTATCAAGCTTACGGAGTGCAAGAATAACAAACTGAAACTCTTGTACCGCAACGGAGATCGCTTTAGTGCCGCCAAGGTCAAGCAACGTATCTCTAGCTTTGTGGCGAGCACGGGTTGCCATCGGTGATGAGTTCTTTACCATCGTTTCAATAAGCTCATCGAATTTAATCAACAGTCTCTTGATGCGCTCCCATTTTTGTTCCAGACGCTCCTTGTGTTCGTTATTAGTGTTTTGACTCTTCAGTACTTGGGCCAGTTTAATATTGATGTTAATACTCTATATTAATTGGACATTAAGTGTACTCCATATGCCGGTATTGCCGCGTTAATGTATTCCCAGTTAATACGGCAGTATAGTTCAATAATGTAAATTTACACTAGGTCCTAACGTTATAGGAAGGATATTTAATTCCCCTGACTTATAACTCCAATATACTCTATTTAGAGTCAGGGAGACTAGTTAAGTAGTGGCTATAAGTGCTAAGGTCCTTCTATAGCTAGTAATATTATAAGATAAGGTTTAACTGCGCTCCAGGCTGCACATAAAAGCATAAAATACATGCCATGTAGTTAGCTCAGACCTTCTTCTTTCTTCAATACATACAGTAAGCACTCTTTAATCGACTTTCAAGCTTTGATCTTTGACTAAGATACCAAGCTTTGTCAGTTAACCTGCCCAGATACGCTGTGATCCCTCTCGCTGATATCAATCACAGCTATACCGTCGCGATGCCTGCTATACGCATTAGCATATAGCCGAGGTTCTGGGATTATCGCCTAGGGGCGTACAACCCGACCACCACTATCAGAGATGCCTTTATCTTTAATATTATAATATCGGAAAGAATATCGTTATAAATTAAGGATATACTAAGTTATAATTTATTCCTTTAAATTATTTAATTTCTGTAAGTTTGTAATATAATTGCTACAAGCTGGAAGGCTATAATATTAGCTATAGAGGGTATTAAAGCAAATATTATAAATAAATACAGCTCGTTGCAGACTTAATTTTAGGTCTACTTAATAGGCTTGAAGTGCAAGAAGCACATTAGCCTCAGTATTAAATGGCGACATGTTGTATAGTTGAAAATTAATTAATCAGATAAGGAGTTGTAAGATTGAGGGATATTTATTGGTTTCATTTATCTGTTGGTTTCGCTTATCGTGCACGTTATATATACATAATATAATCTGCAACACGTCAGCTACACACAACACATTAGCCTAGACACACACTACGTCCTCAAAGTCATGCAGCGCGCTATCTCATACTGAAGGAACGGTCTAAGCAATGCTGAGAAGTGGCCGTTTATAATCTCTCTGTCCGACTTGCGAAATCCCATGCAATATGCCACTTAATTCTCAACTACCAATCACATGGTATTCAAGTCTTTAAATAAACAGATATCTGCATTATATTTAGGCAGATATCCCTAAACTAAGCTAGCAGGAGCCTTTTAATAACTAAGATGATAATTTATATCCTCTTTACACTTTCTAGCTCTGGCTCTACTCGTTATAGAGTTCTACTCGTTGACATCATTGTCAATAATAAAGACACGGCCAATCTTTGCAAAGTCCTCTTCCTCGCTCCGAGCCTTTACGTCTAACCCCTTGAAGACGTCGGTACTAACGACCAGGTTCGCGATGAAGAGAGCCTCATCGTTACCGACATTCTCAGAACGAACGTGGTGGCAGCCTGGAGCCTCATACCAACTCTCACCTGGCCCGTACACCTTGGCACCACTATCATGCGTGTGTGTCTCACCCGTTGCCTGATCGACTTGGGTATGCACCATTTGGTTGAGAACATGACCCCGTATCACTGTTGCAACGATGGCGGCGCCGGCATGAGTGTGAGGTGGTGTAGCTAACCCCGTGTCAGTATTGCTTTTTATAAGTTTCAAGGTTAATATCTGCGTTCAAGCAAGTTCCTGCGAGCGTAAAAGGTATGGAGGCAGAGACAAAATATACTCACCAGCATTTGGAGGAGCTGTTACAAGCAACCCAAGCCACGTGTTATTGGGCAAATTGGGTGGCTGATGTACATGAGATACGGCAACAGTCACAGTAGGTCGTCTGCACAAAGTATCAGCATGTTGCTTGTAAGTGTTTCGCAGAATGCGTGACATCCTCCATAATTCCGTTAGCACAAAGATATAACACTTACCCGTCAACCGTCCACTGGCCGTCTTTTTTTACCACGTTTTGATCCTGCCACCGAAGGCTGAGGTCGACGTTAGGGAAAGCCATGATAATAGTTCTGTGTTGAGGGTGATTCTGGTCCTGTTGTGTGGAATATGTTGGTTCTAATAAGAGAAGAACTGCTACTCTTATAATCATTAGGAAAAGATTTAGCCTCATAATTATTCAACACCCCATTATCTTGTCCCATCCACCTCGTACCGATAGACCAATTTTTCTCTGCCAATAGCAAGGATTACACGAGGTTGGTTTGCCTCACACAGTGCCGAGATGCTAAAGGTGCCTTAACGGGAAGGGAAGGCGCTGGGTCACAGAAGCAATCACAACTTTCAACCAGGTTATATAGCGTTACTTACTGTAGAATCACGAGCTGATGAGAGACGGCCGAAAGGAGGGCCAAGACTAAAACAGAGATAGGTTGACATTCCGGGTCCCTCGGCTCAAGACCTCTCAGAGTCTGCAATTTGAAAGTAATGCGACACGTCAGCATTACAGCCATCGGCTTGATTACTTTGTTTTGACTAAGCCTTCAACCATGGAGGCTTGTCAATTTTGGAAGCTGATTGAACAGTTTGTTGGGATGACAATGCTATGATGCCGTGAGAGGGGCCGGGAAATGTCTAAATGTCCTCCACCGAAACTAAGCTGATCCGACCCACCTGCCATAATAGGAAAATAGTGCTAAAAACACCGTGCTTCGATGCCATGTCAGTTTTGAAAAAGTACAAGGTTATCATAATCAAGGTTAGCAAAGACGCTTGGAGAAGGGAATTGTGTCTGGAAAGAATAAGCGTCGATTAATGTATAAATACCCAGAGCAACCCAGGTAGGAACGTAAAATAAAATAAAAACCCAAAGCTGCAGTGGGCTTCGCATGTCAAGAATCATCTCAAGAGCTTATGCTCTTTCACATAGGGGTTTATCATCCAATTTCATCCTTCCCCATATTCTTGCGAATAATCCATCCCAGTCTGCCTTAAGACCAGTTATCTCAAGCTTTACGCGTACCATGGCTTCACTCAACCTCCCGGCAACAATGAAGGCAGTTCTCCAGCCTGACAAACACTCCCACAAGCTCATTCTATCCGAGCAACCTGTTCCTGTGCCTACACATCCCGAGGATGTTCTGGTCAAGGTCCACGCCACTTCTCCTGTCAAGGGCGAGCTTGACTGGGCTGTCTGGTTCCCCGACTTTATACCAAATGATAAGATCCCCATCCCAGGGCAGGACCTCGCCGGAACCGTCATCTTTGCTCCCGCAAACAGTGGCTTCAAGACTGATGACGAAGTCTACGCTCGGATTGAGGCCTCGCGCCCTGGTGCCGCGGCCGAGTATGTTCTGGCTCGTATACCGGAGCTCGCGATTAGGCCCAGGAACCTTAGCTGGGCCGAAACGGCGGCAACTCCTATCAGCGCGCTGACAGCATACCAGTCGCTCTTTACATATGGCGGATTAGACCCCTTGGCGCTGTCGGGTGACAAAGCAGCGCAGGACAAAAATTCCAAGATCCGCGTGTTAATTACTGCCGGGGCCGGTGGAGTCGGTAGCTGGGCAGTCCAGCTCGCTCGAGAGGCCAGAGCAGCTGCTGTCGTGGCTGTTGTCGGACCAAAGAATGTCGACTTTGTCCGAGGACTTGGCGCGACGGAAATAGTCGATTATACAAAAGAAAGCAGCGGTGACTGGGTAGCTAAGGATGCCAATGCTCGAGAGTTTGATCTTGTCTTTGACTGCATTGGGGGCCCATCACTCTCCCAAGCCTGGTATGCAGTTCGGGATGGGGGAAGCCTTATTAGTGTCTGTGGTATACCGGAGGACAGTCGCCCGCAAGATGTTAAAAAAGAGATCCGTAGCCTGTTCTTTGTCATCACGCCACTCGGCAAGGATCTAGACGTCATTACGGGGCTCTTGGAGGCTGGCAAGCTGAAGCCAAGTATTGATAGCGTGGTTGGATTCAACAATTTTGCTGAGGCATGGGATAAGGTGGAGTCGGGACGAGCGAGAGGGAAGGTTATCGTGAAGGTCTCTGATGAGGCGTAGTAAAGACACCTTACTAAGGTCTGGGATTCATATCCTATTTAGCATGAATAAGCTTAAATAGTTGTGCCTAGCTCCAGGAGTTTATAAATAAGTTAGAGACTTATTGCACTGCGTTCGTCTTGACTGGCCGTTTCGGCTTTCGAAGTCCATCACCACCCTGCTCACCCTTGGTAATAAATGGAGATCTGCATCAACCCGTGTCAGATGTCTCATCGCGCAATCCGAAACAACCAAGCATCCTAGATTTCCATCTTGTCCGCCGCAGGAGGCAGCTATTAGTAGTCTTATGACAGAAGATAATAGCCACCGCGAGTAGGCGCGAACCAACTATTTAAAAACTCAATCCCAAACCTATTATCCCATACTAGAGAGTGCAGATAACCCTCGAAATTCAGCCTCGTGCTACATCGAAGGACCTGGCAAACAACCTGTAATTGCGTAGCGAACCACGTCCCGTGACCTTGTGGATGCTTCTCAGTTACTACGGCGCCAACGAAGAGTATCCAGAGTAACTCAGGCAGATGTGGTACCCAAACTTCAGAATACACAGGCTCGGTCTCGAGTGACTCCCGTAGGCGTTGTGCCATTATCCATGGGAGGGATCCGCTCCATCGAAAGTCTTGTTTCATGGCAGCACACAAAAAGAGATGTACAGCTAGCAGGATGGTGTGGATACGTTGTCCTTCCACAGTAACTGGAATATCATCAACTTGTTCGAGGGCGAGGAAGGCTGCGGAAAATGACAGCGCACGAACATCTCGCTGTGTAGGATCCATGCCACATTCTACCGCCATTACTCGTTGTCGAACCAGTTGAATAACGGTCATAACGGTTTTGTGTGCTGGACCGAGACTTTTTAAACGAGAAAGAGTTGGAAATTCGCAGGCCTCTACGATATAGTGGGGAAGCTTGACTCTATCCAAGCCGTAGTGGAGGGGATAAAGAGGTTTTCGCCCTCGAGTGGTAGCTAATTCCAAGTCCACCCTAAAGAGTTTTAGATCAAATCTCTTTTCAAGTCGTGTAGCTCTGGATGTTTCGCGCTTACCAGTTTATGAATCGTCCAACCTGATAAGTATTAATAGACTTGATCCCTCCTCTGATATCAAGTAGCGCTTGAAGTCCCCTCATATGGATATCTGCTTCTTGAGAGGAACCCTCTAAATTCTGGAACACCAATGTCAACGACAGGTATCAAAATCGCCCGGGAGGCTTCAAACCTCAAGGCACTCGATTACTCACTTCGCTATGTCCGAGATGTGCAATAGCAGCAAGTACATTCTCTGGGATTTGGCCATTTTGGAGGATAGAGTTTAGGTCCTTGATGGCATCACACTTTAGTTTCAGTCCTTCCTTTCGCAGATCAGGACTGAATAACGGAGTGACCGTAGCTCCGAAGGCTGCCGTGGTACAGAGAGTCACACGCATAAGAAGCGGGTCGCTTATCGCAAGACCCAGCCACGTGTTGTTGCTGGGAACTGTTGTAGTCAAGTAATCGAAAAGCACCATGACTAGGGGTGGTGAGTCAGTGCAATGCGTAGCAGAAACGAGTAATACGTACAATGCTTGAGAAGCGTGTCAATTTTCGGGTTCGACGGTATTGGGATTGTTCCAAAAGGGTCGAGAATATTAACTGAGAACCTTTGGAGTCCACTTGAGTAGTTGCTGCGAAAACAGTTTTGGTTCATATTTACGGATACAGACATGCTTCCACTATCGTGCCGTATCACCGCTTGGCGCTTTGCTCCTGGTCTGGGACCGGGGTTCTTCATAGAGGCCGTTTTGATTTTAAACTGGCCTTTTAGTTCCTTTTTTCGTTGTGCCGTCTGTGCTGATGCTGCTGAGCTATCTGGCAAATTCTCTCCAGTTACTCTTTTCGAACGCAACTGCAGGGCTGTCTTTATGGCATGGCTCCGGATGGCCTTGTTGGCCTGTGCCGGTGCGCCAGTTGATACATGAAATTCGTATTTGGGCATCTGAGCTTCCTGGGACGCGGCTTGAAATACTAGCTAGAGATGGTTGCGGCTATCCAGTCATTAGTCCCGCAAAAGGCCGGCATCCAAACCGAACCCTAAGATATAAACAAGAGGCGATTGACGAAAACTGAATACGATATTGCTATTTGGGTTATACCCGTGGAGTGAGTCGTGGTTATTAAAGCCGAACGGAAGGCGAGCACTTAAAATGAAGAAGATTAGGCTGATGTTGGTCGTAATTGCCGCAGACTGTAAGGCGTTGACTAATCTCTCAAGTCACGGGACCGGGAACCAGCCATCCCGCTTTTGGCTTCAACACTATGACTATATAGAAATCAGCAAAAATATACTTAATTTTTATTTAGTTTTTTCTTATTAGTAAAGAAAGCCTATGCTTATTTAGTAATAAATAAAATAATTTTATTTCTTTTTAACATTATTACTTCCGAGCACGTCCTTGGAGATCAAAAGATTTTGTTCTTCACTAACTTCCAGAACGAAAATATTATACTTAATGGATCGGGTTTTAAGGGCAAGGTTCTTAGCAACAATTATGATGATGTCGTCCTTAACGGTGGGGAGGTTACCATCTCGCCTTATCAGGCATTTGTGATGGACATTCGAGCCTGAGTACTATAATACTCATCTTACAGACCATATTATGGATGAGCCTCAAAGTAGTATATAGTCACGTCAGCGCAGACAGAGATTCTTTCAAACCATTAACTATCAATTAAGTTTGTGTATAAGCCTTATCAGACTTCAATTCAGTGTATATTTGAAACAGAGCTGAGACCTTTAAACTTACTCTTTCCTGGAAATGAGGCAATAGCTGCAAGGTTATTACCGATGCACTATCGAGTGATACAAGTCTCAACGTCGCATTCCTGATCCACAGCGATCATGCTATTGATGGATAACACCCGGCCATGTGCGTCTCCGTCTATAATACAATAGGCTAGATATTACTCTCGGGTTATTATACCACCCTGGGAGGTCTTGCTTTTGCAGGATCTGGCAGAGTGGGCTGGCAACAAAGATATATATATCCTCCTGGGGAGATGTGTCTCAGAACGCGTCAAACCTGAACAAAAACCAAGCATCAGGGTCCCGACTCTTTGCTACTCATTATCAGAACCACGTAGATCAGATTCAAGTTGTCAGATACTAGCCAACAATGGATTCGGTGGAAAGGCTTGTCAATGATCTCCACGCGGTAATCTCTCAGGAGGGTCAAGTCCTTGAGGAAGCCTTGAATGAGTTGACGACTGGCTAATTATAAGGCAAGCCTGAGTGTTCAGGATATCCTCAAGAGGGTTATAGGCATATTCATTGATGCTGCCCTGTCTAGTGTGGCAGTTGTTGTCGACGCTCTCCTCGCCGTCCTTTACCAACTGGCCGAATCAGTCTTTTCATTCTCGATGCCCCAATTCGTGTTCCAGTTGTCTCTGACATTCTCGAAGCCGTCTTTCCTAACTTCAAGATTCTCTCATTCCTTTATCTCATCTGTTGGATAGCCGCTATGAGTTTCACTGTGGTGTACACGGCCATTGAGAAATCTCCGCCTTTCCCCAAAGACAATGGGTACGTACAGGTCATTATTTCCGCGGGAACTTGGGAGGAGCTTGTGGATGAATTTGGCAAATCGGGTTTGTCATTACAAAGAACCCTTTTCAAGGCCAATCACTCGACCGCCGCTTTCCTTGGTCTGGTGGGCAACCCCATATCATCAGCCGAGGCCATGGCTGAGGTCAACTCACTCGGCACGCTGTCCACCTGTGCTACAGTCATAAAAGTGGTCATTGCAGGGTCTCAAGCCATTAGTGACCTGCTTGTGTCTCGATTCCCAGTCAAGAATGAAGTCGTCAAGATAATCTCCGATGTCACGACATGTCTAGGGATTTTGACTGCGATTGTATTCTCAGAAATGGCTCAGAAAAACTCAAGGCCAAGAAGATCAGCTTCATGAGCGCGGCAGACCCTCGTCGTGTAGAAGCGATAGCTGATGTCATCCTTGTTCTTCCTCGCCTGGCTATCACAGGTTGGCACTTCTACGAGCTGACCAAGGACATCGCGGGAGAAACTCTCACTGCCGATATCCTTGGTGAGGTCTCTAATCTGGCCACTCACGCGTCAAAGATTTCTTATGCTGTGGCGGTTAATGATGAAGATCCTGACAGTCGATTGATTGCTGTTACTTCAAAAGCTGCATTTGATGATCTCTACTCAGGGCTTCAGGTTGCAGAGAGTGTTGTTGGCTTTTCTTGATTTAGTGTTACATTGGATCCTGCTTATGGGCTTGATGCCAGCCTTTTCGGATGCTACGGCAAAGGGATGTCCAGGTCTGTGACTTTGCGATTGTCAAGTTGTGCCATTTGCAAGAAGTTGATGAAGAATCATGACGGGTTTTTGGTCGGATGTCCGTTAGTGTATGGCAGCCATTGTCTTATTGCCGAGTGCAACCTTGGTCTTACAGGCATGTGAAATAAGGTAATGCTTTAATGCATTCATAAACTTTCTAGACAGGTTCAGGTCAATAGCTGAACCTTATCAAGCCAATCGGCATTTTTAATCCAGCGCTTACTCTGCTAAGATAACTTTAGATCTTTTGAACCATTCATAAGCAATTACTTTACCAGGATATAAATCCTGTTCGGCAGACATTGATTGCTTCACATCAGCCCAATTTAAAAAGTGATACTTACTCAACGTCTGCACGCACGGAATTTGCGAATAAAACACGGCACTCATTAAGCCCGAAATATGGCCTTTGGCTCTAAATGGTACAAACCCCGCGGACATTAAAACAACATCATGTTCACGAGGCAATGGAACGCGGATCAGTGAGTAAAATTTGGGGTTACAAGTGGGCAAACGAATGGCATTAACACGGTGATAATACCTACTATTTCACATAATGTTGACTTTGATTGGTTGTGGAGTGAAACACCGTTAATCCCGATGTCGTATTCCGATGGACATGGATGTGAAAAAGATTTATGATCGACGTGCATTAAACAGGTTTGGAAGTTGGGGAAGTTGGTGCTGTCTCTATTCTCTTTGAAAGAGGGTTTATAAATGTAAAAGCAATCCTCACTCTTGAGCTAGAAAATTGCCATCAGGGAAAAGAGCATATCTCAATCGTTGCGCCAATCCTCTCCCTTTTCACAATACTCCTTATCACGTTGCCAGTATGGGTGTACTTCATACTGAAGCACTTGCTGAGCTAACACTCAGCTCTTTGTTAGCTCTTTCCGGAGGACTTCTGGCGGGTCCGCGCGATCCCGTCACTTGGCTGCGTCTAACAATAATATATAGCTTCTTTACCTCATTACCAGTTCTGTTTACTATGCCTTCTTCCATCCACTGTCCAAAGTCCCAGGACCTAAGCTTTACGCTATAACTCAACTGCCCTATTTATATTACCTACGCAGAGGTAACTGGGTTTTCCATCTCGCAAAGCTCCATAAACAATACGGACCAGTTGTCAGATTTACACCTAACAATATCTCCTTCATCATCGTCGAAGCTTCCAACAAGATCTACGGTCACAAAACGGCCGGAAGCAAATATCCTTATTTCCAAGCAGGAAGATCACAGACACATGCGTCAAGTAGTCACTCATGCTTTTTTGTAAAAAGCATTGCGCGGCCAAGATGATTTCATTAATCATTATATTGAACTCTTTATAAAAGGTCTTATAGAAAGGGCCTAGAGAGGGGAAGATGTTAACATTATAGCCTGGTACAACTTTGCTGCTTTTAATCTTATCAGTCATCTCGCTCTTGGTCAGCCCTTTGGATGTCTAGAGAACGGGAAGTATCATCCTTGGGTCAGTCGAATCTTCAAGGGCGTCAAAGTTGTTGCTTATACAGATTTACGTACGTCTCGGTCTTCAAAATCGGATTTCCTTATTGAGTACCTCAAGACTCAAGAAGAGTTATAAAGAATATATGGAGTTCGCAGAGCATACGGCACTTGCCCGGATCGAATATGAAGACACAAGCATCCAAGACTTTATGTCCTATGTCCTTCGTCATAACGATGAGAAGGGCATGTCCAAGCTTGAGATTATCGAAAATTCTAGCAACTGCTACACTCCTCAGTAGAACAACTTACCTCCTTCTTAAGAATCCTGACAAACTTAAGAAATTAAAGAACAAGATTTACTCTGCGTTCAACTTGGAGGAAGAAATCACAATTACCCAGGCTAACCAGCTGAAGTATATGTTGGCTGCCTTCAACGAAGGCTTCCGCATATGTAAGATCTCCTATCATCGAGCTGTTATTAATTATAGGACCATACTATTACCTGTTTCTTTAGATCCACCTGTCGCTATCGGTCTTTTAAGACTGGCCCCTGCTAATGGCGAGTTCATAGACGGTTACTGGATCCCCGAGAATGTAAGTAGAACTAACATCCTACTCTTATTATTAACCTGGCGCTGACGACACTTGGAAACAGACTGCAGTTTATATGCCTCATTGGCCAGCATACTACTCAGAATTAAACTTTCGAGATCCCAGAAAGTTTGTCTCTGAGTGTTGGTTAGGTGATCCTAGATATGCGAGTGACAATAGGGCCATACTCTCACCATTCTCTCTGGGACCCCGAGATTGCATTGGCAAGAATTAAGTCTACTCTGGTTCAAGTAGCAATACAAAGCTAATCTGGGGAAATAGCCTAGCATATACTGAGATGCGACTCCTGTTGGCTCGCCTGCTTTGGAAGTTTGACCTCGAGCCGGTCCCAACTGAAAAGGATTGGTTTGACCAGAAGGTCTTTTTCCTTTGGGGTAAAGGGGGTCTGCAGATAAAGCTCAAAGAAGTCGTCCGTGAAACAGGATAGATGATTGAATAAATGGTTTAACATCACGAGCTGGTATCAGAATTGAGAGAGCTGGTGACGCTGCCAAGACAGAACAAGTGACGACATCATGTAAGACAAGGGTTAAATTATCAATTGAAGTTTCGTTTTGTCTGTTCTACACAGGTTAATACTTCGTTTTCAATCCAATTCCTCACCCAATGTAGATTAAGTACTGTAGTGATAACTACTAAAGCCACAGCTCTGGCCGCCTCCTGCATCCTCATCGCTCATCTTCAGTGCAGACTCCATCTTCATACCATCAAAAGCCAATTAAGCAGGCATCCAAACCGAAAACCTACGTCATTTAACCATCGATGGCTGAGACTACGCCCTTGAAGATTAAACGCCTATGGCCAACATAGATCAAGACGGCCTTTAAATACATGCAAATGCAGCAAAAGTATTGTTTCAGCATCAGCAAGGCAACAAACATACCTCTACAACTTCACATGCTGTTTTTTCCAAGAAGTTCCCCAATACCATAATATTAATTTATTTATCTGAATTCTCCGTCTCAGCAGTATCCCACTTGAATAAATAATTCTTTAATTCTGTAAATACTTTACATTTATCTAATAAGCTTGTTATTACATAAATAGATAGGTAGAACAATATCTATTCCCAAGTTGCAAAGTTCAAGAAATTTCCATTAACCCCGCAAAGCTAGCTGCAACATATCAATACTTGACTTCTCAAGGAAGATGCGTATAATAACGGGTATAGCAACATGTCTAGTTTCCAAATGGATATATTTCACCCTCATGACGTCACAATCATTCCCCGTCACTTTTCAGTAATGATAGCGGCATGACAGAACAATACGGTTCACTCTCGGTCAGCATGAGAGGGGAACTGAGATCCATTCTGTCGAGGTATGACGTATCACTCTGACGGACAGATGAACGTGAGGCTGTTAAAAATGTTCTAGACAAGTCCATTATCCCGAAAAAAAAAACTTTTTATCCATGAATCGATGGTAATACCAAGTCTCTCTTGGTTCGGCGTGGCAGTTACTGAGGCATGGCGCTCATTGGAACATCACATTAGTACTAAGACGGGTTGAAAAATAATGAGCCATGTTTGATGTCATCAACCTCTCACCACCGCCACCGACTGTTTCTCATAAGTTCAGGAAATCCAGCGTTAAAAAGAGACCTCTTCTAATACCATTCATCATATGTGAACTTGTTGGGTTCCTTTGTCCACGTCTAGACTAACTACCGCTATCATCTAAAACTAGGGATATCAACTAAAATGGCTGCCAAGAACCCTGATTCCCTCGACGGCCAGGGCCAGTTTCATGCCCGCGTTATCCCGGCTCAACCTGAGGCACACAAATGGGTAAGCAATCGAAAACTACCTACCTACTACTTGTTTAATTTATTAACGTTTGCCAGCACAAGCCGGGAAACGAGCAAGGCAACGATGCCGCACCGGAGTACCACGCCCAGACGTTTGCACCTGGAACTGCCCCGCAAGAGAATACTTTCCACCCCAGTCCCGTCGATACCATCATAACTGAGGAGGGTGACGCTGGCGCTCTGGAAACGTCCGCTCTAGACATGCCAGGCTCAACGTCAAAGGACATCCACAACTCTATTGATTCCCTGCACGGTAGACCATTGTTAGGTCAAGAGAACCGTGAAATCAGAGGGGTCCATCCGACAAAGAGAAAGAAGGAGCGCAGCGGCCTTGAGGGTGTGGGGGCGAGTACTACTTCCTCTGTTTTCGACAAGGTCAGGGATCAGGTTGCTGATAAAGCTGATGTCGAGAAGGGACAAAGGGGATATACTGGGGAACGTGAGGGCGGACTAGCTGCTGATGGAGCCGAGTCTCTTCCTCCCGTGGAAGCATATGAAAGGGCCGTGCGTGAAGGACCTCATGGACGTACTATTAGGTGATGGGTTTTGTCAATACTAGAGCCAAAGAATGTAAAGTCTTGAGTTCCAATTTACTGTCTTTCTGTACTCTGTCCTAGTTTGAGTTGCTGCACGCAAAGAATCATTCCATCGAGTGACTAAAGGGGCCATATTCATTGAATTGGATGACCTTTGTTAACTCTGTAAGAGAGAAGGGATAATATAACAAATATTCAATGGCTGCAATGCATTTCGTGTATCTAAGGCCAGTGCATACAATTACTTGGCTGCAACCCCACATTGAGTATGGTGCCTCATGATGTTAAGAGGATTATGAGTGTATTGACTGTGGATAGAAAGGGGCTCGGGCCGACAGGTCCGGCTGATATGCGAGGTACGTGCCTCAGGCACCTTCAACACAAGACCACATAAAATAGCATCATTCAATTATCATTCTCGTTTCATTTTAGTCTAGTTTGAGATGGGGTCTTTACACGCAATGACACCCTAACAAAGTAAGTCTTGTATACATTATGATCTGTGCTCTCCATCATATTATGTAATAAAGGTTTCGGCAGCCATCAGTACATTCACCATGATTCTTAGAGTACTACTCAATTGTGCGATTACGCATTTCGCATGTGAATAAGATAGGTCTCTGATTTCGTAATGGTTGCAGCCTTCGGTAAGGAATATTAGACAGTACGTGATGATAGTGACAGGTCTGATACGTGAGAATGATGCCTCTAATGCAAAGGGCTCTTCGACAAAGACTTGTTTATTCGTCTGCAATGCCTCTCCAAAGGTAAAGGTTATACGTCTATCAACTAATGCAAAAGTGACATCATATTTCAATACAATTGGAACATCATCCTTTATAAATGTAGCTAAGAAACACAGGCTTAGAGTTGCATCTCTGCCCAAGCCCACGTTACTCCAGCTTGCCGACACTTGCACTAACAAAATGGGTGATGTTTCTGGAAAAGCCCTGGAGAGGAAGTGGTGGAAAGAAGCCATTGTATACCAGGTTTGAACTCCTTGAGCTTTGTCACACGAGACACTTATTTAAATTTGCAGATATATCCTGCATCGTTTCTTGACACCGATGCCGATGGAGTTGGAAATATTAATGGGATTATTGCGAAACTGGACTATCTCAAAGAATTAGGCGGTAAGAAGTTATTAACCAATTTATATACACCTATTCTGACAATTGCACCTTGGTAGTGGATATTCTATGGCTTTCGCCGAGTAAGATCTGTCTTATTCTGAGCGGTGCGACCAGTCTAACTAATGCCTATTATTAGTTTACGAAAGTCCCCAGAAAGACATGGGGTACGATATTGTTCGTCGATCCTTTGATAGTGAGATCTGACGCGCACTTGCTGACCTGGTCCCAGTCGAACTACCGCGGTATCCATCGTCCGTACGGTACAATGGACGATGTCCATCGTTTGAGCGATGAGCTCAAGTCACGCGACATGAAGCTCATCATGGATCTTGTGGTCAATCACACTTCAAATCAGGTAAGACGACCTTTTGAACTCTTTGTTCTGTTTTACGTGGCTGACGTAACCTGCCACGACAGCATCCCTGGTTCATTGAATCGGCCTCGTCAAAGCTAAGTTCGCGACAAGACTGGTACATCTGGCGAAAGCCAAAATATGATGGCCAAGGCCAGCGGCAGCCACCAAACAACTGGTGTAGCCTTTTTGACGAGATGGAGTCAGCCTGGACCTACGACTCCAAGACGGATGAGTACTATCTTTCCCTCTTTAGTCCGTTCCAGGCCGACTTGAACTGGGAAACCCCGTTTGTCCGAGAGGAAGTCTGCGATATTCTGCGATTCTGGCTCGATAAGGGCGTTTCTGGCTTCCGTATGGACGTCATTAACCTTATCTGCAAAGACCAGATGTTCCCAGACGCAGAAATTCGCCATCCAGGCAGACAGTACCAACCTGCTGAATGCTACTTCGCCAACGGAATCAGACTCATGGACTATCTTCAGGAAATGAAGAGCTCCGTGTTCTCAAAATACAACACTCTCACAGTTGGTGAGATGCCGTACCTTGAGGACGAAAAAGAGAGACTCAAGATGGTGGAGGCAGAAGAGGGTGCGCTGAACATGATCTTCACTTTTGAGATGATGGGACTGGACATTGTCCCTGAAAAGGGCCGTTTCAGCAACAAACCATGGTCTGTCGATGATCTGAAGAATGTCATTGCAAAGTCATGCAGGATCATCGCAAAGAACGGATGGCACACGCTCTTTTGCGAGAACCATGACCAGCCACGTTCCGTCACGCGATTCTGTGACGATTCTGATGAGCACCGTGTTGCCGGCACCAAACTCCTCTCTATTATGCAGACGAGTCTCCCTGGCACCCTGTATCTGTATCAGGGCGAAGAGCTTGGTATGCGAAACATGCCCAAATCCTGGACACCGGACGAGTATAAAGACATTGAATCTGTTAAGTATTGGAAGAAGTGAGCATCACCCACGAGTATTGTCACATTGGACGTATGTTTGCTGACGTGAGCGCTTGTTTGTAGTATTTGTGCGCAGTTCGCTGAGGGATCTGCCGAAATGGAAGAAGCAAAGCATCTTCTGCGTCTCAAAGCGCGTGACAACGCCAGGACCCCTATGCAGTGGGACTCTACATCCAACGGAGGCTTTTGCCCTCCGGGAGTCAAGCCTTGGATGCGTGTAAATGATGATTACACTCTCGTTAACGCGGCTTTGCAGTCATCTGCAGGTCGAGCCAACGATCGGACCATGCTTGTACCTTGTTACCGATTCTGGCAACGAGCTATCGAGACACGTAAGCGGCATGCTGACCTGTTCGTCTACGGGGAGTTTGACATCTTAAATAACACTCACCCCAACGTCTTCGCATTCAGAAGGTCAACCAATTCAGGACACTCCTTTACGATCCTTAACCTCAGCAAAGATGAAGTTGACTTCACCTTTCCAGCAGGCCAGGGGGTCCAGCACTGGGCCCTGGGGAGCTACGATTCATTGTCGATGGAGAGGCCAAAAACGGGGGTCATAAGGCTCCTACCTTGGGAAGGCTTGCTTGGCATCGCGCAAAAGGCATTGCGCAGAGGGCTGCACTGAGGTGTAAACAGAAGAACCAGATTGCTATAGTCTTAGTATAAGTACAACAACTCTATGAAGGGGCTGTTACTTTAGAGATTGCTTTGTATAGATATGTTCTATACAGGATGCCACAGATCTTCAACCATGATGCGTTGAGCTGTGATGGAACTTGACCTTTCACGTTTTGTAGCAAAGGAAGCTTACAACTTTGATCCTTGACTTTCCCGTAACGGGCATGGTAAGCAGGTAAATTAATCAGGCTTCTGCTTCACTTGTCGAGACGCTCATTCATGATCAACTATCGAGGTCGACTGACGAGTATTAATGTAGGGTTGTTGAATTTGTTAAGAAGGTGAGGTCAAGGTAAAATTTTAGGTCAAAAGTCTGACAACACCAGCCCCACATCAGAACACTCTTATTACAACACTACATATTAATTCATAGATAAAATAGGAAATAGTTGTTTAATTGAGTCGTGAAGTATATTAAAATAAAGCCTTAAGTTTCCTCTTCAATATCGTGTATACCATCCCTTTGCCTAAATAATAGCGCGAAGCCGGTTGCATATAGAAGTCGTAAGCTTCAAAATAAGGTGCCTCGGCAAGGCTGCCCATGCCTCTTGGCACTACTCTATCAATTTGGCCCTATTAGCCCTATTATTCTTCAATCTTGTAAATTCAGGATGCATCCTTTGAAGCTTGGCTTTTAACGCCTTCTATATATGTTCTATAGGGTTTAAATCAGGCGAATGGGACGGCTAATTAATTGGAATGATCCTGTGAAGAAGAAGCCAATCTATTGTAGCTTTTAAATGGTGAATTTTAGTATTATCTTACTGAAAACCTCTAAAGTTATTTAGGAACGGCAGGAGACCTTTAGTAAGGACTTTCCTATAAGACTAGCTTATATAATTATTATTCTTGGCTATAGAATCCCTTATTATAGGAAGAAGGTAAGTCTGCTAGTTTATAGTAATTCCTCCCTATAATATAATAGAAATAGTCGGTTTAATATGCTGCTGAATGTTGACTAGGTCTTTATAGTACTTTTTATTAGGTCGGTAGAAGACCTAGCCGTTAGGGTTATTTGGCGCATTTTGAATTGTAATTTTATTACTAAAGTAGATTTGTGAGAAAGTTAGCGTTAAAAAGGGCTGCTTTTGAAGCTAATTTACCTTTAAATATTAATTGATATGATAAATCTAAAAATGCGTATGTTGTAGCTGTGCTTTTGCATTGTCTTTTAATAGTAATATCCTCTTTTTTGACCTCTATTTATGCTACTAATATTGCTCTAACTGGCGATAGAGGGTGCAGGGGCTGACTTTAATATTAAGCTCTAATAATGCATTATTCTATGTGATTGTGCGGTTTCTTTTAATAAAAGAGGTTATCCTTATAATCTCTAGCGCGCTAAGTTTCCTAGGACGCCTTTTTTGTGGTCTAGAGACGTTATTGTGGTGTGTTTTCTACCGTTTGACTGTCCGGGATACAGTCCTAGGGTCGGTAGAGTAGTCTTGAGCAACCTGTTGCCTAGATTTGCCGGCGTATACCTCTGCAACTATTGCCGCTCTTTGCTTGGGAGTGAATTTATGGTTTTTCTGGCGACTTCTGCTTATTTCTATACTAAAATTGCTTTGATTAGAAGCCATTAAGTATATTATTCTGGTGGTTAAAGTAATTGCTATTGTTGAGGGACTCGGAGCAAAGTGGGGTAGATAGCCGTGGTGTTATCAGACTTTTGACACGTGATTGTACCAGGTACTGGCCAACAAGCCGCTTATTCATCTTGGTTAGAGTTTAATTAGTTGCTTTAAGACGCACCTACCTGGGTTGATCGGGTGATTTGAGGGGAGTGAAAAGTCAAGATTTATACGTCTAGCTAGCTGTGTACAGATGCCATTCCATGCTTATTTGAGCTGGTCCTCATGCCCATCAACCATCTCTCTATATCTGCCTCATTGTGACCTTTTAGCCATTGCTTCGTTGTATTTCGCACAGTCATTGAGAGTTCCTCATACATGGACTTGTCTTGCATGAGCTTGGTGACAGCCTTTACCCATGGCTCTATATCTTGCTCGGGTATGATGTAAGCCCCTGACTCATCCCGCTTGCCACTGATAGGATTCACCGGGATGATGTAATCCAGTCCAAGCATTGACTCAGGAAGGGCACCTGCATTAGACGACACGACAGGAATCCCCCGAAGGTGAGCTTCAATCACCACCATGCCCCAGGCCTCGCACCAGAGGGATGGAACGACGAGCACTTTGACATCACGCCAGATATCTTCTTGGTTCACACATGACGGGCGAGTCCTGTAAGCTAGTCAGTCGCATTCTTGGTGCACAAGCCTCGCTCAATATTGCTAGACTCACGTCAGATTCGGCAAGTCTTCCATCTGCTTGACAACTCCTTCGTCGGTGCCCCAACTCATGTACGTCAAAAAATCGAATTGCGGGCAACATCTTGCAAGATTCACAAATATACTTAAACCCTTAACCGCACAAGGGTTTATCATAGCGATGAACTTCTTGTCCCAGTTGAAGAGATGATTTGGCATCTCGCGCTCTTTCCCCACTAGATACGTCCAAGGATGATGCACCAAAAAGCGTGTTTGCAACTGGCCGTGGTCAAGGGCATAGTTCATGATTGTCTTAGACACGCTCCAGATGCCGTCGAGTCGCTGGAGGAGATCTGCTTCGCGCGCTGTACATGAATGGCCAGGCACGCCACCGGCGAATGGACCAAAAGGAAGTTGCTCGGCTGTATGCACGACTCCTATGCGAGACATACCCATATGAGCCAGCTCTGAGGCGAGACTGGCCTGCATAGATAGGCCATCGTTAGATATAATGTGTGTCGGCGAAAACCGCCTGATTTCCCCTTGCAGGAAAGAAATAAAGTCCATTAGCGGCGCCGATGAAGTTCCCGTCTATGAAAATGGTATTCAGCAATGCTAGATTCATTTCTTGAAACCGATAAGTGGTGGATCACCTCAATGTACTCAGCTGACATTCCAGCCAGTTGGTTAGGCAAAGTTGCCTTATCACCAAACGCAGCGTCAAACGCTTCGCTGTCCAGCGCCAGAATCTCAACGCCATCATCCATGCACAACTCCTGAACTTTCACATCTACCCCGGGCCTACCATATTCCGATCTCATATGCAGAACTTTGGTGTCTAGTCGCAGATTGTGCTTGGCGCTGTTATTCATTGTTTGCACATAACTCTCAATCTCCCCACAATGCGAGTAGCAGAGTTGGCGGACATGATGACCGCTCGACGAGAGGTAGCGCAGTAGGGCGTGATTGGCTTTGTAACCGCCCGAGGAAGAAAAGAGTCCCTTTGCCGTTTGGATCAGAAAGACACGCATAGTGTTGAGCCTCTGTTTTGTGCAGAGGTCTCGAAATAGTTATACGAAGGGGCAAGAAGATGCTGAATTAATAGCACCAGGATAGATAAGGTTCAAGCAGTATGATATAGAACAAAACATATCTAGAAAAAGAGGTTAGAAGAGCAAGGAGTATTTATATAGTGATTTCAGCAGTAGATGTTATCTTGTACACAATAGGAGCAAAAGGTCCATAACATGGCCCTCGCAGATACGTAGAAATGCGTTAATTTACGTAACAGTTCTCATCACGGGATCTCACACCACAACTTCACAGTGACGCCATTGCGGCCTCACATATTATTTAAATATATTTCCCATTTATTATCAAGACAATTAAAGGCGATTGAGGCAGTATCGATGTAATTGACTATATCATAACTATCACTATTGTCAACAACAGGCTGAGTTCCACGTTTGACGCATTGATGAAATGGCCAAGTTTGGATATAAATTCATGACTTAAGATTTAATCGGTTATGACGGCACTGATAGGATAGGATAGTTTGTATTTTGCTTGAAGCGTGTTTTGAGATGTTTGGTTAGGGTTGAATCTGGCTGAGAGGTGATGCTCGCTGCGCCTTGCCTTGAGGGCATTGAAAGCCTTGAGAGCCTTGAGTTTTATAACATGTCTTGTAGAAACAGGTTCGTGAGTGGAAAAGTTTGTTAAGGGGTCTATTTAAAGTAACTACGTGATTAAAATAGATTTCCGTCTTGATACAACTGGTTGTTATTGTTAATATTTTCAATAACCAGTCATTATTAAGATATGTCACTCAAGCTTATATTTAAGCTATAACTATCGCACTATAGATTGTCAAATAAAATAAAGAAAACAATAATTACATAAAGACCTAAAAACAGTAAGAAATTAAAAGAAGGCTTTAGTTTGCTCTCTGCAGTTCTTCCTCTGAGATTGTGGTGATAATACAAAATGCACTTCTACGTCAGACGGATGTAAGATGACTGTTTTTTATATATGGAGCTGAGTATATGGTGAAAAGAATATGACCTTTGTTCCCCATGACGCTCAGTTTCATTACCCATGATGGAATATTAGTAATGGGATGTATTCACGTTGAGAGTATTCGGTTCAGGGTGTGAAATAGATAAATAAACTTACGCATGGCGATTTCTGTAACCTTTCTATTCAGCTCATTATATGCTATCTTATTAAACACACATCTTCACTCACCTTTACATCATGAACTCATTGCAGCGAGTCTTTTCGAAAATTACATTAAAGCCAAGTGCAGGGTCTGAACGTCATCAGAGACCGGAGGCAAATGAGGACGATTTTGTTGAATTTCGGGGTGGAGATGTTGAGAATCCTAGAAATTGGTCACTGGCAAGAAAACGATATATTACCGCCATCACACTGCTACTATCAGCAAATGGGAGCATTGCCAGTAGCATCACAGCAGGAAATAGCCAATCAATCACCGAAGAATTCGGTATTTCGACCGTCGCTGCCCAGCTCCCAATATCACTTTTCCTCCTCGGCTTTTGCGCGGGACCTTTGCTGTTCGGCCCATTATCTGAATTCTACGGCCGTCGGTGGATATTGTATACGACCTTCTTCCTTTACTTCTGCTGCACTTACCTGACGGCCTGGCCACCAAACTTGGGTGGTCTATTGGTAGGCAGATTTCTTGCTGGATCCTTTGCTTCAGGACCTTTTGTTATTGGACCTGCTGTCCTGGTTGATCTGTGGGATAAAGGAGAACGCGGTAATGCCATGGGCATCTTGATCTGCATATCCTGGGTTGGCCCAGCCCTGGGTACTGTTATATCCGGGTTCTTTGAGTTGAAGAAGAACTGGCGTTGGTCCACGTATGCCTGCCTCTGGCTCGGATCATTCACTATAATGCTCATGTTTACGATCCCTGAAACGCACAGTCCCACGATTCTTACACAAAAGGCGAGACTGGCTCGACACCAAGGTCACAACATGCAGTCTGCAGGTGAGGCTTCCAGACCAAAGTTGCTTCAACTCTATAAAACTGCATTAACACGACCTTGGGTCCTCCTCTTTGACACTATCTCCTTTCTTTGTTGCCTTTACTCGTGCCTCATTTCCGCTTTACAGTACATGCTTTTCAACATATATCCTATTGTTTTCCACGATTTGAGAGGATGGAATGTTGGTGTGTCACAGCTTCCGGTTCTCGGACAAGCCATTGGTGCAGTCTTTGGCCTCTTGATTATATTTTATCATTCGAGGTGCCGCAAGAGAAAGGCAGATATGGGGAGGGACATGCTTCCCGAGGATCATATGATTCTAGCCATGATCGGCGGCGTCGGCTTCCCCATTTCCATGCTCTGGCTGAGTTGGAGCGCCCAGTACAAGTAAGTATACTGTTGCAATAACGAAGGAGTCGGAACTAATCTTCCAATAGTTCCGTACACTGGATCGTGCCCACTGCGGGTGGTACGGTCCTCGCCACATGCCTGATGCTGATCCATGTATCCTGCTTTAGTTACATAACTGACACCTATGCCGACTACGCTGCTTCCGTCATTGCTGTCAATATTGTCGTACGATGTGTTAGCAGTGCTGGGGCTCCTCTTTTTACTACGCAAATGTTTGACTCGATTGGAATCGGCGGCGGAGGTTCGCTCATTGCCGGTACGGCGGCACTTCTAGCCATCACACCATTTCTGTTCTACCGTTATGGTCACACTATTCGGTCCAAGAGCAAATACGCTCTTGCTTGAGGATCATCAATCATCCTGGCAAATCTTATCCCAAGCAAGAAAGAGTTATCAATCTGAATGGTGAGACTTCTGTCCGTTTAAACGTCATCCTTAGCGACAGTAAAGGTATCAAGAGTCTACAGGTTGTATCCACTAAAACATACGAAACTCTCATCTTGTAGCCCGAGCTCGACCCAATACATTTACGATAACAAGTCCCCGTGTATCACATATTGTGATAGCTTGAACCCTGTATATCGGAACATCTGCCTATTACGCGCTGGATACCCCTGTGCGTTTGATCTTTTTGACCCTGGGTGGGCCACGAGCGATCTTCACACCATCTTCATCTCAGATTTGTCTCATTAAGCGGTGCAATGCCTCGTGGGGGCCACCTTTCGGGTGTTTCTACCCCTCAATGCTACCTCTCTTATCAAAATATCCTCCCATGATTGGTTTTATGCATGATTGAGTTGCCCCACAACCGTTAGAGCCAGAAGCTTCGGGGGATTTAGTAGACCAGGGTTTCCCAAGTCACTATTGGTGGGAGGAAAATAATGGCTCAGAACCATTTACTAAGTCGAGCTTTAGCGTTAGCTTCATGAACTTCGCTTAGGATCACCTTTTTCATGAGATGACATGCTTTTAGTAGTGGACTGTGTTCTCCACCAACTGAATCCTTCAACCAACAGTGGTTATTATGGTGCATTAGTACTGTCCGTATTCCAACCAGCGCTTTTTATGACGGCCAAATGACACTAGACTTTCTATCTCATTATGTCCCTTGCAGTACCAGCATTGTAACACACCATTTCAATTCCCGGAATTGAATTCCCCTGTTGCTAAGCAATGGTATTTATAACAAAGGCATCGGATCGTACGCCAAATATCTATGCTCCCACATACACTTGCCCGCCTGTTGACTTTTAGGTTACATGAAATGGCGGGCTACTGATCACACCGACCCGAAGCTTGTGGATAGCGCCGGCCGGAAAGAAAGGTGTCTGGTATCAAGATATGAGATAATTAATAACAGCAAGTGAGTAATAATCTACAATAAGCTTTGAGGAATGCGATACCAGCGAGTCAGGAACTAGATCACCAAGGTCAAGATTTCCGAGCATTCTCAATTAGAGACGAGACAGAAAGAGCCCCTCTCAGCAAAAACCTCGTATCTCAGGTGCTCTCTCGCCTCAGTGGGTATGACCCTCTCTTGCTCCAATATGGAGTCATTGCTTACGGTCACATGTTTACGCAAAGTCTCTGACAGGCATCTTTCCAGCATTTTCCATGGAGCAAAGCACTGCTACACTGTCGGATCAAACCTACGATCTATCTGCGATTGGCAACTTGAATGCTGTCACTCATCTTCTGTGGGATCAATGGTACTTTGCAGCCAATGGTTGCGATTACCAATATGAACTCAGCGAAACTGGGGATTACATTCCCAGATTCGTGGGCGACCCTACTTCAAACGAATGGTCTGAGCCTCTCTTATCTCAACACTCTTCAGCGCCCCGGCAAACTTCGGAATTCACAACCCTCGAACACTCTCCTAGCAATGCCGGGTGTCGTCCATCTTCTCCATCAGGTCAGCCCCAGGCGAAGATACGCAGGGTGAGCTATAGCATGGGCAATGCGGTGAACCCATCCCAATGCAATTCCACCAAGAGTCCTCAGGCAGAAATAGCAGTCCAAGAGATTCACCCAGATAATAAAGAGCATGGCAATGCCAACAAGTCCAAATCATCGAATTCCGAAAATAGCTCATACCTTAAAAAGGTCAGAGAGAGGAACAAGCGTGCTGCAAACAAGGTCCGCGTGAAGAAACGAGAAATTGAGAAAAATCTCGAGGCTACTGAAAAGGACTTGGAGGAGGTTAATCGCAAGTTAACGGCATGTGCAAAGGGGCTAGCTCATGAAGTCCATGACCTCAAGATGCAGCTCCTTCAACATGTCGACTGTGACTGCGTCCTTATACAGCAGTACATCGACAATGAAGCAAATCGCTACATCCAAGACATAAGTGGAGAATCTTCTGCTCGCAAGGAGCCTAAAACTAATGGTTAATCCTATAAGACTGCAGTGTGTTTGGGTTTTATTTCATAAATCTACTTTCTATAGTTATACAAAGCCCCTTGCTTCTGGGATTGAAACTGGCATTTCACTTTTGCAATATTGCCTACAGTGTAAGAAACGTCATTATTAATCTATTATAAGGTGATAACAAAGCAAGGTTTAATTTCGTAAATAGAGGCAAATTAAGCGAATACACCATAATTGAGTCATATTTACAATTATAGACCTGTACCGGGTAGCCCTGACATCACATACTAGTCACGCATACAAGTGCTTATCTAAGACTACCTCAACGCTTATATGCGTGGTATTATACCTAATACTAATATCAATGCAGTTAGATACTGCAGCATGGTGAAATTCAGCAATCATTCTTACCATGAATTTGCAATGATGACATCTCAATCGCCTTGCAGCTTCTGTTCCAAGCCGAAAAGGTTTCGACTAGACCTAAGTTATGCAAATTAAGCGAAAATCTAGGAATTAAACGCCCGACTCAGAATGTATTGCAGCGTGCTATACAAAGGGCCAGATATGCTATCGTGATGCGTATGTATGATGGTGATAACGTGTAATAAGAAGGGAGTAGTGAGCCCAAGTTTGAAAATATAATATTTAAATGTATATTGCATTAAGATGATGAAGAAATGAAAGAGATTATGTATCATGATAGTTTCGTCATAATGTGTCTATAGATGGCATGAAAGTCGTGGGGTTGAGAAGAGAGTTAGGTAATTACGATGCTGTAAATAAAATGCATGATAAAACCCCTCTGTTATTCATTATATCTCTAGAACAGACAGGAAGAGCGCAATTTCATCCTCAAGTAAAATTTCTAATAATATTCAATCAACAAACGAGCATCGAGACTCAACGATGGCAGAAGTATCCAAGTATGTTCTGTTAATTCCCACTACGCTTGAACAGTATCTAATGTGTGCCGCAAGACCAGTGTCTACGACTTCCTATAAGCCCCATCCTAGTGAGAAGATGAAGGCGGCGCTCTGGACGGGCACAAAGTCCATCGAGTTGGGTGAGGTGCCCAAACCTACCATTACCGCGCCCGCTGATGCTATTGTGCACATCACCCACTGCACCATATGTGGTTCGGACCTGCATATGTATAATGGCGATCTGAACAAAGTCATGGAGAAGGGGTTGATCATGGGCCATGAGGCTATCGGCATCGTTGAAGAAGTTGGGCCTCAGGTCAGAAACCTGAGTGTAGGAGATCGCGTGATTATACTGCCCGTCATCGCGTGCGGAGACTGTTTCTACTGCAAGCGGAAGGAATTCTCACTCTGCGACCGAACCAACCCATCCAAGGAGTTGGAGCAAATGTACGGACATCGCTTGTCTGGCATTTTTGGCTATTCCTTGATCACGGGAGGATACCCTGGTGACCAGGCTGAGTACTGCCGCGTTCCCAACGCAGATCTCACCTGTGTCAAGGCCCCCAAGGATATAGAGGCCAGTAAGTTGGTTGGCCTTGCTGACGTGACCCCTACTGCATGGCATGGATGCGAGCTGGCCGAAGTGGGCAAAGGGGATGTTGTCGGCGTCTGGGGTTGCGGCGCCGTCGGCCTCTCCATCCAACGTCTAGCAAAGTTCCGTGGAGCCAGCAAGGTATATGCAATCGACAAAGACGAGCACCGCCTCGAGATTGCCAAGTCCTTCGGTATGATTCCTGTCAATGTCAAGCATCATTCTGATCCTGCCGACTATATCTTGTCCATTGAACCGCACGGGCTGGACCGTGGTATCGAAGCGAGCGGTTTTAGAAGCACTAATTCAGCCACTCACGCCACTATGAGAGCATTGGGAGTTGAGGGGGACAGCTCTGACACGGTCAGCGCGGTCATCAAGGCAACTCGCAAGGGAGGCAATGTTGCTTTGATTGGAGACTTCTTCTACACGACCAACAACTTCCCAATTGGAATGCTCATGGAGAAAGGCATTACCTTACGCGGAGGGCAGCTTTATGCCCAGAAGGTAACGTTGCCAGCCCAACTCCAGACATGGAAGTATACTAATTGTCTCATAGTACTTCCCGCTTCTTCTGGAACTGGTTGCCCAAGGCAAATACGACCCCTCATTTATGTTTACGCATCATGGTACAGTATTCAACGCAGGTCATTTTATATTCTAATTCTAACTCTTCTTTCGTGACAGACGACTTTGAAAATATCTCACAGAACTACAATGATTTCTTCAACCATAAAGTGCCTGGAGGACTGAAAGTATGCCTTGCCACTGCCTTTGGCCGGGCCCAGGAACGCGCCTAGTTTGATTCCATGTCTTTTAGCAGAATGTTCGTTGGTTTATCGCCGAGGATTGGTCTCAGCCTCTTTACATTCATTACAACAGACTCAGGGTGCTAGCTAGTATGATAAATACTCTCTTATAGCCAAGTTTCCAGTCTTTATTGAGTTGTAATAGATGTCTGTTTACTTCTTTACCTCGAGTCAATGGCTTTTTCTTGCCATTATCTAGCTACCTTGCTGAGACCCTACGGAGCCCAAGATACCCTGCCTGTTGCTAGCATTTCTCATTGATCTGCCACTTTTGATTACCTCCCGCTATTGTCACTGTCGAGGTCTAGTCCTCAATCGTATAATGTGTAATTAACAACATTCTGCTACTCTTTAGAATTTTCGTGCAGTCAATTTCCTTCCTAACTGCAAGCGACTGATGCAAGCATGCATAAACTGACGTATGCGTAAAACGCGCTGTGATTCTGCCTATCTAAGATGCGGCTGCTGCACTTCACAAAAGTTCTTTGCGTCTATTAGCATTATCTACGATGGAAAATTGCAGTTCCGGACAAGGCGCTCAAATTATACATCTTGGTTGCTCAAAATCTGGGGAGATCTATGGTCTTGTCACTCTGTCAGATATCGAAACCTACCAGTTCCTTTGACCAATTCCTCTCAAGATATCCCAATGACAGGCACTGACATAAGAGGCGTATGATATCCTCGCCAAGTATCACTCAGAGGGCAATCGCGACTTCAAGTTTGTCCAGGTAGAATTGATCACATGCAAACAACCATTCAGCTTGAGATGGAGCACTCCAGCAAGTCACATATGGGCCTCATCAGAACGGCCGGGATGCGGGTAAACACAACTTGTCAGATCGGGCGATATGCAAACTCGAGGATCATTTTCGCTTGTTGAAGCTATCACACTCAAAGAGGTTCCGTCATCTCCGGGTGCATCATAGATAGCCCTCCCACTGTACTCAACGGTCTCTTCATACGTGTCCAATGAGTGAAGGCTCGGGTTATGCAGCAAAAGGACAAGTTCAGAATGTGTGAGGCAATCACCAGTATAAGATAAATGGGGTTCTGGGTCAGTTAGGAATTCTAGTCGCAAAGGTATTGCGTTGGGTATTTTGCTTACCCATCTGAATTGCACTGGGGTCGCTTTGCCGCTCAATCGTTTGTTCTCTGAGAGCATCAGCATCGGGCAAACGCGATGAATGAAGCTCCTGGCTTTGGTTTCGTGGGAGTCAGTAATGGGTTCTAGCAGCATTCTGTATCAGGCTAGTTGCAACGCTTAGAACAAAGTTGAATATGAGCTAATAAGCTTAAATAAACTGCTTGAAAGAAAGCTGGGGACCCCGGCCCTATTCCGAGGATAGTATTGCAGGTGCACCTGGTCAAAATGCGGTTGAATGTCTATTCCGCCCGTTTAAACATGCTTTTTTGGTGAGATTTAGCCTGGGAAAACGTCAGGCTGGCGTACTTCTGTCTGACACAGATCACTTGACTTTCGTCTCCGAATACCTTTTGAAACAGGCGGCTTCCCATGCTGCGCTGAGCAAGTTACCACTTCTCACACCGCACAAGTGTATCACCACGCCATAATCAACAACCCCTTCGAATGTTCAGCCATGCACTTGCGAGCGCTAGATGCTATGCTGCGAGAATTTAAAGCAGTGCCAAACCGGAGCTGAAAATTTGGTAGTGGAGTCAGAGTGCACATCGGAGTACATAATGTCCGTGTAAAACTGGTGGTAGGTGCTCACTGAATAGGGCTACTAAGGGGGCCATAATCTCGGTCCCCCCGACTTGTACTTCGTCAAGGGGGGGGGTCGCTAATTCGGAAAAGAACTGTTGATTCGGAAAAATACCCTAAAATCTAATAGAAATTGCGCGCATTTAGAAGTAGCTACGTCTTGGTTTATAGTCGCGTATTAATTGCAGCTAAAGGACCAGTAGATTAAATAGCCTCGGGGGCTGCTAGCGATTAAAGGTTACTCTTTCTTCTGAATTGATAGTTCTTTTCCTAATTAGTAACTCCCCTACCTAATAAAGTATAAGTTAGGGGGCTGAGATTGAGGCCCCCCCTTAGTACTTCAGCTTCATGCAGGTATTACCCGAGGCAGTCAGCATGGCCCACCTCAATGCTTTGAGCAATAAAATGTGTTCAAGCAACTCGAGCTCTGTTAGAAAGGAACAATGTAAGAATACGACTGTATATCCCGAAAGGCAGACTGTATTGCGGAACTTCCATATAGATTGCCAAATGCTACCGACAAGCCAGATCTTTTCCTTAACAATTGTGTAACTTTGTCGGTCCATGAGAGTGCCCTGAATAATTGTTTCCTGCAGGAAGTAAGCAACATAATATCACAGCCTGCAGTCAAGGGCCTAATGGTGACACGCCACACACAATTCTTACAGCTGATAGACCCACTCATTGTTCCATTTTTCCATGTGCCAGGAGTCGCAACCTCCCGCCATTTGCGCCTCGTTGAATGTTACTTCTGCCGCACATTGCATTCTTGTTGTTGCACTTTCACAACGATATTCTTACGGTGAGATGAGATACCTAGCACTTTATACCACGGCGGAAGGGCCTTTAACATCATGCAGGTATGTGTCAACTGCCTTAAAAATACTCCTGGATATGGCTTGTTGAAAAAATTTACTCCATCTCCAAGGCTATAAAGGTTCGCCGGTTTCCTTCTCAACAGGGACATCACCTCAATAATTCAGATCATTTCTACCTCTCTTCATTACATCCAACATCGTTATTTCAAAAAAATCTCCGCCAAATCCAACCATCAAAATGACTGCAGATTTCCTCGGTGGTCATCATTGCGCTCAGATGAGAGTGCAGCCTGGCGAGAATCGCCTGGCCCTCGAGAAGGAGTATTATTGGCCAAATGGATCGGAGATTGTTGTCAACATGTGGGGGTATGCCATATTCCAGTCTTGATGCTTTTACATTTGCTAAACAGTTTCGAACAGGCAGAGCGACTTCGTCCGCAGCAAGGTCATGCAGGTAAACACTCACACAATAAATTCCATCGGACAGGGGGCTCGTTCGAGCAGGACCTGTTCGACAATCCGATAAAAATGCTGATTCAGAGCAGTTTGCTAATGAATGGGCTCGCTATGCGAACCTAACCTTCAAATGGATGGAGCGTGACGCCCCAGGGAATTCCGATATCCGCGTCTCTTTTGACCGAGATGGCTACTGGTCGTACATTGGCACCAATTGCCGTAATATCAGCCAGGACCAGCCAACCATGAATTACGGTGGAATGACCGACGATATGAGCGATTTGGAGTTCAGTACAGCTGTGTGTCATGAATTCGGCCACGCGCTTGGCTTCATCCATGAACAGGCGTCTCCAGTTGCTAATATTAAATGGAACAAGCCGGTAGTGTATGAGTATTATAAGAGGGTCCATAAATGGGACCAGGCTGCAGTTGATGCCAATCTGTTTGCATCCGCGAAGCAGGAGGACGTCATCAACTCGAGATACGACCGAACATCTATCATGTGAGTTCCCTGTACCTGTACTCTCTTAATTCCGGTGCTGTGTTCGCCTTAAGTATCAGACACTGGTCTTGGTGTTTGTGTGCTAATGTGGGCCAAGGCAATACTCGTACGATGCTAGTATGACACTCGATGGTTCCTCTGCACCATGGAACCGAGTCATCTCCAACCTCGACAAGACCTTCGCCATGCGACTGTACCCCAAGGAGGGTATCCAGCGTACTACTACAGACGGTGTATACTTCATCAACCGTGAACGCAACGGGTTCGAAGCTTCCGGAATCGCGTACTACTCGCAATTCGGTAACAATGACGGTCAGCAGCCTGATACTTACATCGAAGTTTCCAATGGATCTTTTGCTTGGTGGGAAAATGGCGGAGAAGGTATATGACTCTTGTTTCTGCCCTTCTTACTTGTGCTACCTTTCACATTCCCCCTCTGCTGTCTAGTTCACTCGGTAGCCGGGCTCGAAATTTCCTTCTGGCATCAGATGATCATTAATGTCCCTGAACTTCCAACATACATTTGCTGACGAATCATTCACAGCCACCTTTAGTGGAAGCGGACATGTCATAAAGTGGAACTTGGCGGATGATGCTGGACGATCACCGCTCTTTACAAGAGTCGGATTTGCGGACAAGGAGGGCGAGAAGTGGAATGTTTATCGTGATGACAATCGTGTCCTGTTTGAGCATGACGGGTGGCAATTTCGCGCTATGTTCTGGGCCTTTTAAGATCTTGGAACTTAGTTATTGCCTGTCGGAGCTGAACAATGGAATCCTGGGTTTAGTGCGAGCTATAGCATTGTGGTTAAATTTTTTAAATTCTATAAGTTGTTTACAGCATCTATAACCTTCTACGCTTATGTATGCGCCTGGACTACTATTAAACTACTTAGTATAACTATAAATCCTCTAAATACTTATCTCTCTTAAATTCTTAGTCTTTAGACCTCATGTTAAAGATTGCAAGCTACTTACGAAGAAATAGATATTTCGAAATCTAAAGCACTAATTGCCCTGGCTTAATAGTAAAGCGCATTACTAGTATAATCCCGTAAAGCGACATAATTGCTCCAGATGTCTTAAGACCTGTAATAATTTCTTTTTATTTAATTACTATTTATTTCGTTAATAGATTATCTATTCTTAGCTATGCCTTGTTATTTATCTTATTTCTTGACTGTTAGTAATCTCGTATGGAAATAAGACTTATAGTAAGTAATATTAAGCTTCTTTACATAAATGCTTAATATTGAAGACCCCGGAAACTCCCGACGCTGTTACTTAAAATATGGAAGGTATTTAATATTTTGCGTACTTCTCCAAGTTTGAGGTATGTTACGCAGATGTGCCCATGCTAAAGAAAGGTCCGTACCAAGTCCAAATTATTGTAGGTAGTCACTCTAGGTATAGAAAATTGAACTTGCTCCGCCACCAGCTCGTTGAAAACAAACCAAGTTCGTACCTCTTGTATTTCTCTGAATTATTTAATTTATCCACCTCTTGAGTCATTTGCTTCAGAAAGCTGATGAAAATAATTATCTGAGCTTAAGAAAACATAATTATCAGCAACTGCAAGTGAACAAAACGAGACTCTCTAGGATCTCACCCGTATCGATCTGTATTATAAGAGGCTCTTTCCATCTCTCTTTCAGGAATTGTCACATCATTGGGACAATTAGCCTATATGAGTCTTCATCTATCAAGTCACTACTATCGCTGCTCAAAGAATACAGCAGGGTCATCAAAACCACGCGGTAGATAAGGAGGTCGTCCAGTGGGTGAAGGGTCGCATGAGGTAGCTTCCATGCGGGACTCTTGTGCTCTTGGCTCCCATCTGCCCTGTCTTCACCCCCACTAGCCTCATCCTTCAGGGACAATTCGCCCATTTGCCAAAGATCCCGTATCTTTGTGAGACCTTCAAAGGTATCGCGTCTAACCGCCATGCGAGACTGTACTGCGTATGTCCACCCAACTGAGTAAAGGCAATCAAAGCTGTTAGGTCTGCCTATTGCGTCCAAGAAATAGCCAAGTTTGCCATTCAATAATCTTGACAGGGCTCCGTGGGGGTTATAGTGCACCGTTGCGTTCTCGGTATGGGACGGGGCCTCGAGAATTGGCTGTTATTGAGTAGTGTCGATCATTTGTTGAATCCCATCTCCGATGACGCTTAATGTGAGCATTCTGCACAGGACATAGGGCTCTGTTTGCTTTAACCATAAATCGATGGACTTAAGCTCTTCCCGAAGTGTATGCTGATTCTTTATGCATTCGTCCTTATATTCGCTTTCTTGAGTAGGGCTTTTTTGAAGGTACGTCGAGCAAAGCGCGTAGGCCTTCTCACCCAACTCCAGCTCATCGATATCGGGCCCTATCACCGACTTAGCCCACGATATAGCAGTGCTAGTCGGATGAAGCTTATTGTTGCCCACATTATCTGACGGATCGTGTAAAAGGTTACAATAAACCGTGGATTTCATGCCAGAATCGGCTTTGAAGTACAAGTGTCAAGCATTTCGCGGAGTTTGACCTTCTTATGTGGATAGACAGACGGAAGAAGATCTGAATCTGGGATATGTGCCATCAGTAGGTATAGAGGCCCGTTTATAAAAAGGTCGGGATGGAAAGCCTTCAGATAATCAAGCAAGTTGAAGCATGCTGATTTTGGCTCCTGGTTGCGATGGGGCGTTCCTGTTGTAGCCTGGCCATTAATGTACGTATGAATTTGTCACTCTCAAATGAATTGAAGGTAAGCACTTGGCACAAATTCATGTTTATCTTGTTTATCATGTTATTGCGGCTGAGCTCCGGGACACTCATATGACCGTGGGCTTGAAGCAGACGTCCATGTATCTTGCTGTGCCAACCCGAATCCTGAGAGGCCATCTTGCCATACATCTCGAAGAATCCAATAGCGCCCAATAACGGATGCTGCCGAAATATGAGATTGAAGCGACGATCGCAGACCCTTGGCAAGCCAGATTCTTGGTCGATAGTTAGGCGGCCAAACCCTCGCGAAAGAATCATAGCCAGAGTTGCGACAAATCCGATGGAGCCGTATGCTGGGACAGCTGAGAACTCCGAAGGAATGTGGTCGGCCCCAGTCAGTTTAACCACTTCCCAGAGCTCTGTATTGTCTAGGGAGAGGTGTGTTAAAAGGGCAAGCCATGTTGCCGGGAAGTAATCTTCTTGTCCTTTCTTAAATCTTTTTAGGTCTTGATTGTGACATGAAGAGCCCTCTTGCGGGTTCTCCAAAAGATTCAAGTTGAGCAAATCGACCGTTAGAATTGGAGTAGACGAGGTGGTCCGACATCGCATCTCAGCCCAGTCGAATTTACGGTGGTTGCGCTTTGACCATGGACCGATGGCATATGCTCCAGATTTGGTACGGCCAGAACCGGCAGTCAACAAAGCTTGAAAGGCGGTTAAAGCTGCGAATATAATAGCAATAATGCCGATAATAGCCGTGAATACAAAGGTTAGAGGATCCCAGTTATATTCGTTGTTCTGCTCCTGGATCTCACTGAGGATACTCGTGATGGTCTCCAAGATGCAGTCCGTGATGATACTAAATAAATCTCAATTTACGAAGCTCGGCTGAATTAAACGGTTCTTGTAATACTGAAATCTAACCTGGTGTTATCGCCGTTAGCACGGGTGGCTTCTCGCCTAAACGGTCCCGAAGCCATAATTAATTGATTGCTAATGTTAGCCCGGCATACACACTGCGATGTATTGCTAAGGCATCTGCAGTGCAAAATGCATTGTGATCTCACTAGAGGGGAAGAAAAACAGCTGGTTATCTTTAATGCAACATGAAATCAGACCTAATGCTCGGAAACAACGAGTTTGCACATTAGTAAGTCTAATTTACAATGGCCTGCTATTTCTTTAAATATAAAGGTTAGAAAGGCTAGAATAGAAACTATTTAATTGATTTACTTATGAGAGGTACTGATGGCAGACATTTGAGAAATACGTCAAGGTCAAGGTCTAGGTTAATTAAGATAAATATATGCAAGAAATTCAACTTACAAGACAGCACTATCTATTACTATTTAAGAAATTACTTAATATACCAATATGTCATTAATAGATAGAAAATAATACCTTTCTAAAATACCTAGCTATTACTGAAATAGGCCTACCGCTTGGCCAACAATATGGCCTTATAGAAATCACAGAACAAACAACTTATCCGGCGTGGAGACGATTCAACAGCCACAGCTATCCAGTCTACCTACAAGCCCGTATATGCAACGTACTGTAGCTTGCCCGAGGACTACTTCATGACGTGCTCGATTCTTGGTGTGACTGCAACCATGACTGCACTCCAAACTCATATGCCAACTATTATGGATGAATCGACATCGAGATCTTGTCAGGGGTTATTCTTATTGAGCTCTATAACACCTGTGTTAAGGGTGGGTTCTAGGCATATCGGATTCCAGCCTGATGTGTGCAAAACGACCCAGAAGATTGTTAACGTCATGTTGAATTTTAACGTCCTTTTCTTAGGCATAAGCGCGGGGCAAGGGTGACGCTAGTTCTAGGCTAATCATAACAGGTCCATAATTAACCGTGATTTAGCTCTCCGGAAAGAATCAGACCGCTTAGTAATAGGATATATGCGTTTCCAGATCCCCTATTCTAGTAGGCTAGTCTGGCTTTGCAGTAGCGTAAAGCTAGTCAAGCTTCTTTCTTGGCCTATTAGGGGTCTGGCGGCCCCAAGCTTTGCGCCCTGTTTTCTTCTGAGGCCCTCAGCTTTTAGACGTGCTATGTAATTAATTGAGTATCTTATTTTTGTTTCTATTAAGAAATAAGCGAGAGGTGTTTTAAAGCATTTATCTCTAAATTTTAATATATTTTTAGGCAAGAATATAGAGACGCAGATTTAGGTATGAACTGTCTCGAGGTGCGTTGTTTGTCACTGAGGAATGGATGAAATAAGACATTATATGTATCCACAAGTGGTAACTAACTATCCAAACAAAACCGTCCCGTCTACGGATATATCGACAGAGAGTCCCAATACGACGTAAGATCTACCTCATTCAGGCAGTGCATAATACAAACCCACAATCATATCTGATCCAAGGACGTGGCAGGTATTTTTGCTCCGGGTAATATTATTTTAAAGCTATCTTATTGGCTTTCTTTGTGACCCGGCTCCAGCCTACTGGGATCTATCCTTGCATTACGGTGCCGGATAGCCGAGATCAACTTGCAGTCAAACGGTCACAGGTATAATATTATTGCATCAAGCTAGCGAAATCATGGAGCAGCATTCCATCAGCGTAATAAAAGCCACAGTCCTTAAAAAGCCTGCTTTGACGTTGCCCGTCCAGCTATATGTATCGCTGGACAGCCTTTTGGAAACACCAAGACATCAGTTTCCTGCATTGAAACCTATATTTGGTCAGTAAATCTGCACTATCCATCCAAAAGGTTACAATAGCTAATACAATCCTCTGATCCCAGAGACCACGTCCAGCACATCTATCTCTACGCCGCCTCCACCACAATACTTCCACCATGGAAGAAGTCAGTGACCCTTTCAACCTCACCTCCCGGCGACGCGAGAACGTGACAAAAGAGCAACTCAAGAACGATTACCCACAAGGCGATGCCCGTTTGATACGGAAGTTCTATACCCGACAAAACAAGCTTATCGACCAGTTTCTGGGCGTTGACGATGAGGAAAGGGCACAGGCCGAAGAGGAGGCGCGAGTAGCAGGAAAGATCAAGTTTGCTGTCAATGCATCATTCGTGGTCAACTTCTGCCTTTTTGTTATTCAGCTATACGCGGCTATCTCGACAGGGTCATTGGCGGTATGGACATATTCTTATGACACAAGCTAGTAGCTAACCAGGGTTACAGCTATTCGCCACAGCAGCAGATGCGTTTGTAAGTAAAATGGACTGTCAATCGATGTGTTCTAACCTTGAATCAGATGGACCTCGTTTCGTCCTTCGTGATGCTTATCACTTCCTGGCTGGCAGCTCGTCCAAGCATCTACAAGTATCCTGTTGTATGTAGTGTCATCCACAGAGCTATCGATGCGGTCACTTATGATATTCTAGGGCCGAACGCGGATTGAAACTATTGGAGTCATCCTTTTCTGCGCCCTCATGACAACAGTAGCGGTCCAACTTTTAATCGAGTCAGCCAGAACATTGGGCACTGGCAAGACAGAGTCAGAGGAACTTCATCTAATACCAATCATATTTGTCTGTGTTGCCAGTAAGTTAGAGATCCAAGTCGTGACATTCAATCGCTGATAACGAGTTATAGTCTTTAGTAAGGCGTCTCTGATGCTGTACTGCATGGCTTACCGCAAGTATCCATCGGTTCATGTATTCTTCGTAAGTCTAATCAGGGCTATCTTGACCTCATTGTTAACCATCTAGTAGATTGACCACCGCAACGACATTGCTGTCAACAGCTTTGGTCTTATAATGTCGGTTGTAGGTGACAAGTTCGTTTGGTACTTGGACCCTATTGGTGCTATCTGCATTGCACTTCTTATCCTCTTCTCATGGGTCTCCAATGCCTTTGAGCAAATATGGCTTCTAGTTGGCAAAGCGGCACCTCAAGAATTTATAGCCAAATTGATCTACATGAGCATCACCCATGATGAGCAGATCTCGATGGTCGAGACCGTGAGTAGAAACCCTCTATGTATCGAAGATTGACTAACATAGAAAGTGCCGCGCGTATCATGCTGGGCAAAAGTACTATGTCGAGGTAGATATAGTCATGGATGAGCAAACATCTCTCAAGGTCAGCCATGATGTTGCTCAATCACTGCAGCGAAAGATTGAAGGTAAGTCATCTCCCAGTCCCCTGGCAGCTGTAACAAGATACTTATGCCCTTTTAGGGCTTGGTGATGTTGAGCGAGCATTTGTTCATGCCGATTATGAATGGGAACACAATATCCACGAAGAACACAAGCCACTGTATGATAGAAAGGTCTAATTCCGGACAAAGAGAGCTATCTTGCAATACCCGGCCGCGCGATTAATGAAACTTCTCCTAGACTTTTAGCTTTACATAATGGATTACCCTGGATACCTCCGCATCTATCAGGAGCCTCCGTCATTCCTAAAAGAACTCCAAACATCCGTAGCGACATATCTCGTGCATAATTATTGCGGATTTTGAATCCACTCTCGGAGTTTGTTAAGAGAGTATGTGTCATGTTTCTTCTCAGAGGTAAAAAAGATCTCCTCATACCAACCCTCAGTTCCCAGTGATGAAAGCCGGCTCCCTACAGCTCGGCAGGATCCAAAATCAATCAATACTGGCATTCCATCCTTCACCATGATGTTGTATGGATTGACATCGTTGTGCGCCAGGCCAAGTGAGTGGATGTAGTCCACCGCTGACTGGAGCGCATCGAGAAACTTGAGCTTGTCTAGCTTCTCAAATTCTGGAGTAGTGGAGTATTGCTGTAGAGTTTCATTTAGCCTTTCCAAGACTATAGATGTGATGCGTCCACGCCTGGTACGACAACCATGGTATTTGATAATGTTGGGGTGCTGAGTTTGAGATATTTGTTCCATAGTGAGAGTCTCTGCCAAAAGCTCTTTCGGGATAAAATCAGTTCCCTTCATAGTCTCGTAGTTGTTAAGGCCTGGTCTTTTGACATATACCGAATTGTTATCCAGGTCGTCAGGTGCAATCTTCAAGCTGACGTGATTCGGAATTTCGGGGTAGATCTCTTCGTCCTTGACAAGTTCCAAGGCTGCAGTAAATTCTGCGAAACTCAGCTCCCTCTTATTTTTTGTCGACTGGCCGAAGAAAACCTCTTCATCAGGAGTGACAAGGTAAAAAGTGACATATTTAGGCTTGTTTGCCTCTGTATCCCATGCTTCTATGATGGCCAGATCTTGAAGCGACGTCACTGTTGGAGGTATTTTGTTAGCTGGTGTTCCTGGGTCGTTCATGTTGAGTATATTGACATGAAGTAGGGTTAGGGCTGTGGAAGGATATAAAATGAAAGAGGTTACTGGGAACTGGGAAATTAGATGCTATTATGAGGACATGAAGAACGGAATCAACGATAAAACAGGGCGAGCCAGAAACAATAAACAAAAGGTTTAAAGTTAGTGGCACATAACCCCGCACAGTTAGCAATTAATATCAGGAGGCCGCACGACATGGAATTAAGCGAGTGACAATACTCGCCTTACCAAGCTGAATAAGCCAATTATAATCTCGACACAAGCGCAGAACGACGCAGCCTATCCAACAACCAGTTGACAAATTTGTTAAGATTAACAAGTCTTTTGAACGATCTGCAAATATAAAATGCAGGAGATTGTCTATTCTGCCTACTGCTAATCTGAGCACCTTTAGAACTCCGAATCTTATATTCCCAACTGCAGTTAATTCTCTTCAAAACCTCCCTGTAATTTACAATATTGTACACTGCCTGGTGCCTTTATAACAAACAAAGGCTGGGAGGTTTCATGAAGACCAGCTTCCGGCCCCCGGTAACGTAAAACCAGCTATACCATGAGGGAGATAGCTTTATCCTGCGGTGGTGTCAATCTGGCCCTTCCATTGCATCGCTCTTGTAGCATCTGTGTAATTTGTAAGTGCCAGTAATAGGGAATTGTTAACATCGCACATTAAGAAACTTACAATGCTGAACTCTGGAGTAACTTCAATGTGATTCGTGCTTTGTGCTGCCTGTACAATGTTAGAAGTTACAGATACCGAGGTGTCAGGGTTAGTCCTTACAGAACAGGTGCCCTGTGGCCCCGAACCATTACTGGTGCTGATGTCGGTCCCTCCTAGCATGTTGGACAAAACTGGTGTTGCGGTAGATAGCTTTGCAAAGTTGGCAAAAGACAGGATTTTAACAAGGAAGTTAAATCCTCGCGATAGTGTAGATAACAATAAAAGAATTAGAAGTCTAAGTTGAAGCGGCGTATAAATACCTGAAATTATGGGCGTTTAAGGTATATTTTTGGTGGCTGTGTAGCTCAGTGGCAGTGCCTTTGTTTGAGCCTGAATTTTCGGTAAGAAATTACAAAAGTGGGTGGGCTCAGTGAGATGGATTGGGGGCTGAGTGCCAATGAAACAAGTAAGGCTTTCTTGCCGAGAGGCGCAGCGAACCAGTTCGCAATCGCGCATAATGAAATGGAGGGGGCTTATACAAATCCCTAATCGAAGCCCTCGTTACTGCATCCTGCTATATGTTGGATTTGTCTATTCCACAAACAAAACAAAACAAAACAAAACAGATACTCTAAGTATACAATCAGTAATTGATATCCTCCATGAACTACAATCCTAAAGCCACCATCATCCAGATTACAGCATCAGATCATGATATGACAGAAGTATTCGAAACTACCGCCACATGAAGCAAAGATCATCTGAGGTAAAGTTTATACAAAGTTATGGAATACATTTAAACGCCTAAAATATCAATAGCTAACTACACAATCTTAAACCAAAAACCCCGTTTCCTTCCAAGACTTGATATACTTCTGTGCAACCTCTGCACTGACAGCTCCCAACCCAGACATAGTCTTTGAATGCTCTTGCGCCTTGGCAGTGTCAAGAATGAGCCCACCACATGACATGCGTTCAAAATTGCGATCCAAGAAGTCAATGATATGAGCAGCTGGGTTCTCCTTCTCTGCAAGTGGCGAGCGAGATACCCTCCTAAGCCACTCACGGAATGGCAGAATGTCTTCAGGTGCAATGTCGAGAGCTCCGGCCAGCACGAGTGACATATCCTTCCATGACTGACCTACAGGGTTGTCAATGTGATACACGGGATATGGCTCTGGAGCGGCAGCTTCTTCTCCAATGTACAATAGCTCTGCCATTGTGGCTGCAGACTGGTCTACGGGCACCCACTGCATCCTGCCATTCAAGTTGGGCCAAGCACGCAGTGAATGAGCAGACTTGACTAGGAATGCAAAATGCTCAACTGGGTTCCAAAAACCACTCTTTGAAGAACCCGCAATCTGTCCTGGGCGAACAACCATTGGCCTGAATAGATTGGGGTACTGGTGCAGTGTTTCATCCAACATGCGTTCGCAGACCCATTTACCTTCGCAGTATCCCGTGGGCAAGACAGAGGAAACAGGAACCCTCTTCTCTAGTACTTGCGGAACACCTGCCTTGGCAACAACACCGATGGACGTGACCAGTTGAAAGCCCACTCGGTGTCGGCTCCCAGCCTGGTTTTGGTTCTGCTGTAAAGCCATGTCGCGTGCCAGGTCCAAAAGATTACGCATTATCTGGAACTGGGACTCGAAAGCAGAGATAGGTCGTGTGCCACTCATAGGCCACGCGTTGTGCACGATGTGAGTGCCATGCTGTACCAACCACTCGTAGTCAGAAGTGGCCAGCCCAAGATGAGGATTCGAAGTCTGAACTTCAAAGACACGGAGCTTGGAGCGAGCATGAGAAGAGAGGTTGATGCCACGCTGTGAGAAGGCTTCAGTTTGGCGTGTTTCAGCATCGATGCTGCTGGGTCTATTGATACACACGACGGACTTGACGCTGGGATTCTCTGCAAAAGAAGCCACAAGGTGTGAGCCAAGACTGCCAGTGGCACCAGTGACAATCACAACGGCATCCTCTCTGTTAGTTGATGACTGCTGCCATTGACTGGATAATGTAGATAGGTCTTGCAAGTTCCAGCCGGATGTATACTGCGATACGTAGTTCTCAGCCCGACTCTCTCGTGTCGTGATATCTAGTTCGACACTTGCAATGTCATTGCCCTGGTCAGGTGGCGACTCGGGAATAGGCAGTCGTTCCTGAATCGGACCGCTAGCAAGAGCGACAATCACACGCTGGATGTTGTTCTCAGGCAAATGTCCATCTGTCCAATCGACATGGCCAAATCCTGAAGTCTGAAGGTCTCGTTCCCAACGCTCGGTAGAGACGATGGCATGTGTACGACCGTCGTCAAAAAGCCACCAACCCTCAAGAAGGCCAAAGATAATGTTGGAGAAAGGCATGCACTCTGTCTGTTCGAGAAGCATAAGGAAGCCATCATCTCGTAGCGCACTGCGTATGTTGGTAGCTGAGACCACCAGGTTATGTGTAGCGTGGACCGCATTGCTGGCGATAATGATATGCTGACCCAGTAGTTCAGTGGCAGGAGGCTTCTCGATGTCATGGACTGCGAACTTCATGAATCGGTATTGCTGACCAAACTTTCGACGGGCTGCAGCAACCATGGACGATGAGAGGTCGGTAAAGGTGTACTCAACCTCAATACCGAGAGAAGCCAGGAAAGGAACCAGGACAACTGTAGTGCCTCCAGTACCAGCACCCATCTCCAGGATCTTGAGTGGTCCTTCACCCTGGACCCGCTGAGAGATACCATGGATGAGCTCCCGCATCTGGCCTGCGAGCATAATATTGAACGGATGATCGCGATACAGTCCTGCAACAAGTTCTCGGCCCTCGGGTGAACCAAAGAGAATTCGGATTCCATCTGTCTCACCCGAGAGAACCTGAGCCAACGGTTTTCCAGCGTGGTAAATGAGCTTCGAGGCAACTGCCCAGTCGGGGTAAGCACCCAGTAGCTCTTCGAGGATGGCTTCGCTGGAGGTGCGTGGTACAGGAATAGCAGTCCTTGTGAGCTGTCCGGTGGTGACATCAACATCTACCAGCCTTGCATCTGTATCAAGAAAGCTGTACACCCATTCCATCAAGCGCTCGTACTGTGGAAGATACGACACTCGATGGACTTTGTCGCCTGCGGTGAAACTAGTGAGGGAACAGCCAAGCTGGTTAAAAGCTTCAACGATAAGAGCAGAAGTTAATCGACTCGTCGCTGCAATGATAGCGCGGTCAATGTTGTCGAGATGAAGGTCCACAAGTTTCTTGTCGGTCTGAAGCTTGACCTTGGCGAAACAATCGAGAATATCGTCGGTATCCAGATCGTAGCCACGGTCTTTACCATTCTCTGAGGGAGCACTACTGGTATCGGGAGGAGAAGCAGGGGTAACAAGAGCATTCTCCTGGTTCGTGCTAGACCAGCCATCTTCTTCAGAAGTCTCTCCATCTGACATCTCGTCATTGGATTGGCCGGTTGCTGGTGCCAGGCGGGTGATAAGCTCAACGAGTTGACCAACACTAGTTGCTTGAAGCAATTCTCCCTGGTCGATATCGACCTTGAAGACAAGGTTGATCTCACGACGTAGCTCCATGCCCATGAGAGAGTCGATGCCAACATCAGCCAACTGAGTCTCCAAGCTTATGTCTTCAACTTGCATGCCTGCAACAGTAGCCACGATTCTCTTCGTCTCATTGGTATGGTTGGGGCCCTTGGGTGTTGCTGGCTTCGAGGGTTTCTTCTGTTTACGTCCCTGTGGCTTCGCCTTGACGGGTGAGCCGTTGATACCTTGTCTTCCAAGATTACCTGCACTAGTCTCAGTAGCATCTTGAATGATTACTGGGCCCTGTTTGCAAGTCACGACCGATGCATCCTTAGTCATGCTGACTAGCATCTTGCGCATCATTTCTTTGGGAACTTGTGTATACTGAATACCCAACAGAACCTCTGCGAGTTGACCGTTGGATGCGTTGAAGACAAAGACATCAGTTGTGTACGCTGTGTCGCTCTGTCGAGTACTTCTCGCGTATACGTGCCAGATATCTTGTGCTTGATCGGCGTGCAGCACCTTTCGAGGGGAACGCATCAACATCTCGCAGCCAGTCGCAATGTACATGTTCTCTGGGCCAATATCTGTCATACAGTTGACCCATAGACCAGATACTTGACCAAAGCAGTCATCAAGCAGCACATCGAGCCAGGAATCTCCAGAGTGGCGACGATGAATACGTCCAGCACATTCTCCAGATCGTCCCACGACGGACCTGACACCACGGTAGATGTCAGAGTAGTCAACGAACTTGGAGAATGCCCGATAAACGTTGCGTCCTTGCAGTACTTCAGCTTCTTCCTCGGGTTCATCTCGACCGGCTGTAGCCAATAGAGCTGCACATGAAGAAAAACCGACCAAGCGCTCGAAGCGAGAGAATTCAGCAACAAATGCTTCATCATCCGACGATCGTATCTCAAATCGTCCATTGACGTGTAGTCGAGTGTCCTTGCTGGTAGAGTTGGTATCACGAGGAAGGCTCGATATGTTCCATTCCCAGTGAGTCTCATCTGAATTGGTGCATTCCAGGTCGAGCCGCACATTTCTCTCAGGATCTAGACAAAGAGGGGCATGGTTAACCATATTATGCAACACAGGCTCTAGGTTCTTGGACTTCCATTCAGGTCGAATGCTGAAGAGAGCTTCAATAGCCATGTCAATCTGGAGGGTTCCAGGGCAGACAGGAGCCGTCTCTGCAATAAGGTGACCTGAAACAAGTTTCAGATATTTGTCGGATCCAGTGTTGATGCTGAAACGAGCAATAGTGGCTTTTTCGTCCTTGTCTTGGTAGCCAGTAAAGGTAAAGAGACCGAGATGTTTCTCGTCTACCTCCTCAGGATGATACCTCGTCTGAGCTGATCCTGCCAGTCTTGCAGCTTCAGTCGCTACAGCCTCAGTAGAAGACTTGAGCTCTAGCCAATGTCGGCTCTTCTCGAACTGGTATGGTGGAAGAATCAAACCTTCGTAGCCACATGTCTGAGCCGCATGATGTGCCCAGAAGGATACCCGTACGCCTTGCTTCTGGAGCGAAACAGTAGCATCAGTAAGACCATCCAAAGAGCCTCCATCAGAGATGTTAAGACCTTGGAACGAGTGTGGACTGCTAGATCCGTTCTTCTCTGTAAGAGCACGGCTTGCCATAGTGGTGATGGTTGAATTGGAGCCAGCCTCGAGAAAGATAGCAGATGGATAGTCTCTGGCAAGACGTTGAAGTGCGTGACGGAAGAAAACTGGCTTTCGCATATGGTCTGGAACCATGTTGGACGTCAGAGGACCAGGTAATCTGGTCTCAGTAGCCCGCTCAAGGTGGATCGAAGGCTTTTGGAAGACGAGACTTTTTCCGACATCTTCCAGTGAAGAGATAAGCGGATCGACGAGCGAGGAGTGAAAAGCGTTGGTGACGTTGAGCTTCTTGTGCTTTATGGCCGAAAAGCGGTTGTCCTTGGTGAGGATCTCAGCAACTTCATCGATAGCCTTGTGAGAACCTGCAAGAGTAAAACTGCGTGGTCCATTGTAGCATGCGATCGAGGCTGGGTGGTTTTCGTTGGGCTGCGATGAGATGAGCTCATGTACAAGCGACTCATCTGCTTCTACGGCCATCATCGCTCCACGTTCCGAACCCCAAGCGTCGCGGACCAATTGTGCTCGACCAGCAACCAGTTTGATAGCATCCAACAAAGGCAGGGCTCCCGAGATGCAAAGTGCTGTAAGCTCTCCAAAGCTATGACCAACAACAGCAGCAATCTTGAGGCCACAGTCAATCCAGCTCTTAGCGCAGGCATATTGTAGAGAGAACAGCATGGTCTGCAGACGGACTGGGTCGGTAAATGGAGTGCGAGAGAAAATATCTGGAAACATGCTGCCCAGTCCAAGTGGAAGTGACTGAATCATAGCATCGCAGTCGTTGAGATGCTTTCGCAAGATGTTGACGCTCTCATAAACCTCCTGGGTAAGTCCAACAAAGGTGGAAATCTGGCCACCGAAGCAAAGGATGACAGGTCGTTGAGGCTTAGTCTTGTGGATGGCAAGCTCCGGGGAAGGAGATTTAGAGGAGGCTACTTCAGAGAGCTTCGATCGCAGGTCCTCAACTGATCGAGCACTAAAGACGAGTCTGTGGCTGAGGTCGGGATTGGAGTGTCGACCGAGGGCAAATGAAAGGTCTGCCAGCGACAAAGGCTTCGAGTGGGATTGCATGAAAGCAATGAGTTTGGAAGCATACGCTTTGATGCTTTGACCGTCGGCGCCTGAGATGAAGAAAGGTAGACGAGCCGTCTGTCCATTAGGATTGTTGCCGATAATTGAGTCTGGCTCAGGTGCAAACCCACTGAGGGGTGACTGACTCACAACCATGGCTGCATTCGAGCCTCCAGCACCGTAGTTGTTGATTAGAGCAACTTTGTTGTATTTACTTCCAGCGTTCTTGACCCATGGGCGAAGTGAAGTGACAACCTGAATCTTGTCTGAAGGTGATGACCTGATGAGAGGGTTCATCTTGGTGAAGCTCGCTTGAGGGGGAATGTAATTCTCTCGCATCATGGTCAAGACCTTGATCAATGATACCACTCCAGATGCTCCTTCAGTATGGCCAACATGACCCTTCGCTGAACCCAAAGGCAAAGGCTCTGATCGTACTGTAGGACCTCCTAATGCCAATCGGATGGCTTCATACTCAGCTGGATCACCCACTGGTGTTCCTGTGCCATGGGCTTCGACAAGGGAGACATCACCAGGCTTCACATTCGCCTGCTGGATGACGTCTTTGAACAGCTGCGACAAAGATGGCGAGTTGGGCACAAACATTGGTGTTGAGTTCTGGTTCTGGTAGACGGCCGAGCTTGCAATGCAGCCCAAGATAGTGTTACCGTCAGCCACAGCATCTGACATCCTCTTGAGCATGACACAAGCAATACCTTCAGCACGACAGAAACCGTCTGCAGCCTGATCAAAGGGCTTGCACTGTCCTGTTGGGCTGAGGAAGTTTGCAGCAGCTAGGTTCTGGAACCAGAGTGGATTGGTGAACAGGGCTACACCTCCAGCAAGAGCAGCGTTGCACTCACCCGCCACCAGGTTACGGCAAGCCAGGTGAATTGCCACAGCTGATGAAGAGCAAGCGGTATCCAGAGTCATGGCTGGGCCCGTCCAACCGAAATGGTGAGCAACGCGGCCGGCGAGGAAACTCTGCAAATTACCAGTTGCTGTAAATGCGTTGGCAGCGTGGCCAGCAACATTGTGTTCGTAGTCAACTGCAGGAGCGCCCATATACACGCCAATCTTCTGTCTCTCTACCTCTTCGGCATCTGACTTTGGGTTTCGGATAGACTCAGTAAAATAGCCGGCTTGTTCAACGGCCTGGTATGAAGCCTGAAGCAGCAACCGCTGTTGAGGATCCATAGCAGCTGACTCGCGTGGGCTGCGCTTGAAGAACTTGTGGTCGAAAGCATCGACATCCTTCATCAGGTTTGCATACCATTTGCGAGATGGATCCTTCTCACGAAAGAGAGAGTCGAATACCATGCGCTCGGGGGGGATGATCTGGTGTTGCGATTTGCCAGTACGAAGCATGTCAGAGAACTCGTGCACGTCATCGGCACCAGCGACTTTTATGGACATGCCAACCACAGCAATGGGCTCTTCTTGTTCTTCGGATGGAGACACAGTATTGGTCTGCTTTTCAGAAGTAGCATACTCAAATGGGACGTCTGAGAAGTGAACAAGTCGTGAGCCCAATTGACGCATGAGTGTTGGCGGAACACATCGATCCGGACCAAATGCGACCATCAAGTCGGTATTGCCATCCAGATGGGTCGTCTTCACGGCTGCAGAAGAGCCATACCAATCACACTGTTTGGAGAAAACGGTTCGTAAAGCAATCTCATGCATAGACCCAGCTCCAGAAGTAATGGGTTTGCCATCTCCAGCATTGGTGTAAGTTGGCATGGCCAGAGATGAAGAGTCCGGAAGCCTAAGGTGATCATTCTTGTTGCAGAAAGCAATCAATGCTTCTACATTTTCTCGAGACTCGGGCCTTGGGCTGTGGATGTCACCTTTAAAGCCAACTTCAGCAGTCGTGATACCAGCTGCTCGGAGCTGTCGAAGTAGCTTAGCAGCACCACGCTCCGATGTTGTCACGGTCGCTCGAGCTTCATCGTAGAGGACAGAGATATAGGCCTCGGGATAGAGACTGTCAACGACTCTCTGGATATCATCTCGCTGCTTCTTGTTGCTCCAAGCGATCGCGTATGACTTGGACGGGTTCTGTTCCTGCTGAGCGTCGATCAGAGCTCCACCGACCAGAGCCAAGCGGACTGCTACGGCGCCGTACTTGTCAAGCTCTGATATGTTGGAAGAGCTTGCTACTGCATATGCTCCCAGCAAGCCCATGCAGAATCCAAGAGTCGAGGCGGTTTTCTGGCCAACGATAGCGGCCTGAGGATCGAACGCTTCATCGCCAGTTTTGTTTTGGCCTTGTTGGGTGACAATGAGAAATTGCCGGTACTGTATAATCTGCGTGAGGACCACGAGAGGCGATAGAATGACGCTGGGGAGGGCCTCAGAGCTGAATGCCAAGCCATCTGGTCCACTTCTAACATGAGAAATTACATTCGATAGTAGCTGTTTGCCTTGGGCGATGATTGTGTCGGTTACTTGGGGCACATTCTGAGATAGGGCGTCCAAGTAAGATGGCAGTCCGTCTAATGTGCTGAGGATCCAGTCGTGGGAGGCAACATCCTGAAGGGCTTTGTGAATCTCGCCGTATGACTCTTTGGTCAATGACTCGACTTGTGACCCAAAGAGCAGGACGGAAGCTTTCTGTCCGTTCGTGAGTGAATCTTGTAGCTCGCCCATTGTATCGTTGAGAGAGACTATGAGTGGTGTTAGTGGTGGTTAGATTAACATGTCATTTAGTAACAACGACCTGCTACATACCAAGACTTGAGTTGTAGTAGTGTCTATGTGTTGAACTTGAAAGCAAAGAATGTTACTGCCCAGCTCACCGGCTTGATGCGAGATCTTTTTAGATTAAACATGATGATGTGGCTTTCGCCTGATAGTACCAAATTCGACTACCAAAAGGGGAAGGTTAGTAGAAGCAGATACGCCGTGCTGATGCGTGCACGATTCGCTTTCCGACCGGAGAAATGATCATCCAGTCAACTCATTGCCACATACACGACACATAAGAACTATCTCCAACCTATCCAAAAAGCTTTTGGGGGTAATTGTCCGCTATCATGGGCCGCTATGTTAGTGCGCGGGTAATCTCGATGCTTATCAGGCCCAAAGAAACTCCGCAGGATGCGTGCCCCTGGAGGCGAATAAGCGCTACGACGGAAGTGGATAGTGAAATCATAGTATCGTTCGAATTTGAGATGGAAGCCGATAACAAAACTCCGACCCTGTACCCAATTGCAAACTGTCGCAGGGCCTGTCATACGGCCAGCATTGGTGTTGCAAAAGTTCCGGACTTAATATGTATCTGACTATATTACTTTGGTTTATCTCTTTAAGCAGCGCAAGGCTTGCGGGGCTCATATCTGTTAAGGAATACATAATAATATATATAAGTTTTAGGTGAGATTTAGGTAGTTCTTAAGATTCTTTAGGCTCCACGAAATCTAGGGCGTTTATAGAGATAGCGCTTCAAGGAAACCTCGCCACTCTCGACATATTCCAACAAGTCCGGGTGTTCACCATAGTTGCTTCCACTTTATTACCGGCTACATCATTACCGTTACCGTCTGTGATGGACTCTGATTTGCCCCGCATCCTTTGCTTACATGGTGGAGGCACAAACGCCCGGATTTTTCACGCCCAATGTCGAGTACTACAACAGCAGTTGGGCTTTCACTTCCGCCTCTTCTTTGCAGAGGCCCCATTCCCAAGTCCGGCTGGACCCAACGTCAAGTCCGTCTATGGCGAGTCATATTGGGGTCCATTCCTTTCCTGGGTACCTCTAGGTCCCGCAGCACATGAACCATTGGACAATGATACTATCAGCAACATCAATACTTGTCTCATAGACGCTATTCGAAAAGACAACAAACTTGGAGGCACCGGGAAAATTGTCGGAGTGCTTGGTTTTAGCCAGGGAGCTAAGCTAGCAGGGAGCTTACTTTTGCATTGTCAGCGCCAGCACAACAAGGATTGTTCTGCAGATAAGCATAGTGGCATCACAGAGCTGCTAACACACTTGGAATTTGCTGTCTTGTTGGCTGGTCGGCCGCCATTACTATCTTTGGACACAAGATTCCATCCCGCTGAGGGTCATTTGGACACTCTTACACTTCCAACAGTCCATGTGCATGGCCTGTGCGATCCTGGTCTTGTGCTACACAGGGATCTATTACACCATCACTGCAACGCCAGTACCGCCAGACTGGTTGAGTGGGATGGGGACCACAGAGTGCCAATCAGATCTGGTGATGTGGCTGCAGTAGTGACAGAAGTGTTGGCTGTAGCTTATGATACGGGTGCACTACCCGTTTAGTTTCGGGTCATTCACCATTTCTAGATGCGCCAGCCACTTTCTGGGTTAGGGGTCGAGATTAGATGCAGGTAGAGAATGCTAATAAGAGTCTGGTTCTTGTTGTATATGTCTATATCTATCCGCCTTTGCATCTCACCACTTATCTTGTGTCCCATCACAACGGGCCAATGGCACACCATCTATGTCTACTGCTCTAAGATTACCGCCATATATCCGGTCATGTCTTTTCTAATGCGAGATTCACCTATGAAGGTTGAAGGCCTGATCTGGACTGCAGATCCCCTCTCACGCTGATCGTCGAACCCAATCTATCGCCCCGATTCGAGCATCCGCAACACGTCCTGGGCCAGGAGGTTGAATTCTTTCAAGCTCCTCACCGCATTCAGTAGCTGCTCTAATTCGACACTCCCGTCCTCAAATGAAGGCGAGATCCCGGAAGTGTTGGCGTGACTCATCAAGAAGGTTGAGGCACTCGAGAGTGCGTTGGGAGCGAACGGATGGACCTGCATAAAACGTATTAGTAAGTGTTTGGTTCACTAATAAGTAGTACGATAACAATAGGAACTTCGAGAGATATTTTAGCGGAGAGAGATTTAAAGCATCGCCACAAGAAAGTCACCAGCCTCAAAGTGAACGACTTACCTTGAAATACTCCAGGCGTGGCACTGCTGCAGCTAGACCAGCTATATACCGAGCGGAATGATACGCCTTCTGCTCTAAGCTCACCGTCAAGGGTTGCCATGGGCTATTTCCTAAGAGAAAGGGTATTGATTTAGTGGTGTCATAAAGGTAGATGACACTGCTATGAGCAAGCATGTGGGAAAAGGCCAACATCGAGTCACGCTCGACCAAAGAAAGGCCTGCTGTTGTTGGTTGGAAATATCGCTGCGATCGGTTATCCAACGCACACGAAAGCCACTCGAGACGCTTCCAAATATCGGTCGAGACATTCCCCGAAGCAATGGCTGCTTGGACGAGACGTCGATGGTTCATGCACCGACCATAAAGAGCTGATAACACGATGCATTCAGCAAAGGGCGACAGGGAATTACTTGAACCGTTCGACATGATTTCTGAAAGGAATTCCATCTGGATAGGCTGATTGTTCTGAAAGTTTGTTTCGGGAGCAGGGAGCCGAGTGCATATCTAGAAAGAGGGGGAAAGAGCCGGCTGGTCAGGAAATGTCCTTTGGAAGTGTCTGGAGAACTTACTGTTTCTTCGTGCAGTGTGAGAGGCCACTCGTTCCGTGTGCTGAGGAATCGATCGAACGCAAAGGCCAGCCAGAACGTCCGCCTCTTCTCCTCCGTCTCTGAGAAACTCACAGCTGGCGTCATTGAGGAGAGCGACGGAGACCCCAATGTGCCATCAATATCGTACAACCGAGACATTTGGATCAGCCGGAACGTCCGACCTGTCGTGAGCATCGCTTGGTGCTCATATACTCGAAGATACTCATAGTGGGCGACGAGAAGACCAGCCTGAATGTGTTCGATCTGCACTGTATCCGAGTCGAGTGTGTCCAATTCGTTGAGCATTTGTCGCGTTTGGGTATACAGGGCTTTGCTGAGGGTACTAAAGGAGGAGGACATAGCAGCCGCTAACGTCTGCATGGCTGATTGAAGACAAGCTCTCGCCGGCTTGAGGCGGTCCTGACCCGCCCACGAGAAATAGTGTCGTTCGTTTATAATCGGCATTATAACATGGACGTGGTCAAAGTATAATTGATCTCTAGAGCGCAGGGCTTGATGTTAGCACATTGTTCAAAGGCCTGGTGCTTTAGTGTTTTGCAGACTAACAAATTCGCTCGTACTCGTTCTGACATGTTCAGCTCCTTCACGATTGTCGGAGTGGGTGGTGTATACAATCTGCTTGAAGAAGCTGTACTCGACATTGGCGTCGTGAAGATATTGTTGGATGCATGGTTGGAACTGTTGAGATCAGAGTATGGGGATAGAGATATCGGAGCCAGGCTGGGGAGCTCTGGTAAGTCTTCCAATGCGGGACCGCCGTTCAGAAATGCCCACGATGTGTCTGTCGCGAGAAATCCATCATCCATCTCGTGGAGCGGGATGTTTATAAGGGATTCGGGCGTTGCAATCTGTGCTTGGGTGGCATCGGAGACAAGATCTGCTGTCTCGTATGCGATGGGTCCCGATTGACCGTATAATTGCCATTCTAAAGAAGCTGTTGGAACCAATGCATTAGTCAGTCTGTGCACCGCATATACTGGACCGTTTGCTCCGTCTCTTGTTTGCATATAATGCGGAGACAAACAATGGGACATGTATGTATGCAATGTATGATGAAATAGAGCGGTAACCAACAAACTGGGACGGGCATTCTTTTGGTGATTGGCTTGGTTTCTCATACGCATACGCACCAACACGGTTTTTCAAGGCCTTGATTTGTCCCTTCTTGGGGCCTCGGGGAGGTCTTTTGTCAATTACAACGCATGCGGTGCCAGCCTCGGCGCATGTAGCGCATTGGGGCCGAGTGCGGTCGCAACGGGCTTTGCGACGCCGACATTCCTCACAAGCGAGCCCGGGCTGTTGTCGGATCCCGGTTGCCATTATATGTATGATCTGTATGATCCGTCTGTTGACTCGGAGGTGTTGGTAGGGTAGATGGTCAAAGCACTTATACCTATATTAAGTACTCTTGTCACAGCCTGAGATATGGCGTGGCGGGTGAGATGGATGGATGCAGAACAGAACAGATCTTGGATCTTGGTGTCACTTTCTTTTACTGGACGCCGCTTTTTGAATAGTGGCAGAGTAAGCCAACCGGCCAGCTCCCGTAGACTAGGCTAGTCAGCTTATCCGAAACCGTAGAGCACTGTATCGTATCCGACCGTACCGTCCCATACACACGCGTCGGGGGGGGGCTATCTGAAGGATTCAGCCACTATCATCCGAATGCGATGGACATGATCAAATCGTTGACTGGCGGCCAAAAACCGTAGATTTCACGTTGCCAAGCTGCAGACACCTCCACTCGCTCTAGGTACCCGAGTAGCCTAAGCCAAAGCTGACCACCCTTTCGGCTCTGTTTATTGCACGCAATCTGCTTAGTGGACAAAATAAGCCGATTGGCAACACCACCGTTGGTGGCTAATGACCCACTATTGCTGCTTATTTATATACCCTGGCTTAACTCGTCCTCATCCGGCGATAACTCAAGACGCACGCACGTACTTACGTACATACTACGTAGTAGAATGAATCAAAGACAGGGCATTAAACGCTCGAGCCAAGCAATTTGCGCAGCTGGGGGGAGTGGGTAATCGTATGGAATAACCCAAATGCACGCCGTTATATGCCGCTAGGTAGGATTTAAGGATTCAAAACCCAGCCCTACGGTGCCCAGAATGGCCATAGGATTTGTGGTGGTGTTCGTTTTGCTGTTAGCGTCCATAGGGTCGGGCCGCATCAATACGCTGTCTCCCCCGGGGAATTCCCCCTTGTGAGGCTGCAACTGAACTGCACATGTGGCATGATGGATGGTAAAATGTGTCCCCCTGATGGCTGTTGGCTTGGCGGCAAAATGGATGAGATGAGCGCCAAGACAACTGCCAAGATAACTGTCAAGATAGCGGTTCTGCATCGGTCGCAAAGATAGTGAGACCCAGACGTTTCACTGCCTTCCTTGCATGATATCTGCCTCATCTGGGTGGCTGAATCAACTGTCGGTCTTGTCGGTTTCCGAATTTGGTACCTTCGAACGTTCCAGGCTTATGTATGCAGGATCACTGTGATTGATTGGATAAGGTATAGGGTGAGAGAGTTTTTCACCCCTGCCGAGGTGCATCTCACTGTCCTATTAGGGCAATTCACATGCCCGACAAAGCCGACAAATCTACCGTCATCTCCGTGACCTGACGGGGTTGTGTTCCGAAACTGCCACTTTCCTCTTGTGAAACGTTGCCTGTGCCCTAATAGGTGAGAGAATTTCCAAAGCTTCGTAGGGGGCTTGCAGCTTTATCAGTCGGCCTGATTCACCTCGCATAAGGCTGGAGGGTCCCGTAAGCAGCTGTCAGCTGTCTCACAGACCTCGTTCCAAAAGGACTCATCGTAATTCGGCCGATTGCTAGCTTGATATGGCAACTGGTCTCCTGGGGGCCGTCGAAAAGGATACCTTGTACGGCCCGGGGAGGGTTGATCCCTGCCCCATTTGACCAATCAGAAGATCCTCCGGCAGTTGTGCCGTAATCTAGAACCCACTTAGTTGTTAGGATTTTCGTAATCCTGTCATCGATCAGAGCACTAGAATCCTCCGGTTGAGAGAGGCCAAGAGAAAAATAAGTCCGTTGGTTCGTGAGATCAGAATGAGGCGCACCGATAGCATTTGTTTACAAGGAATGATGACTATAAAGATTATAGCAGCGTCCGATCAGCTCGTTGGATGATTTCATGTGAAACTGCCTACTCTTGATTCGTTCCAAGTCACCTCCTCACACTACCTAGAAGACAATGAAACACTCTCCCATCCATTGGTTGACGGCTGTGCTGCCGATCGCCGCATGTGCAGACCAATTTAGAGCTGACAGCTACGCCGCCAAAGATGTCATCACTCGTGATGTGGCAGTTATTGGCGGTGGCAACAGTGGAACCTATGGTGCTATTAGGCTCAAAGATCTCGGCCAAAGCGTCGTCGTGATCGAGAAGCAAGCCCTACTTGGTGGCCACATCGACACCTACACGGATCCCGCATCAGGAACCAAGATCGACTTTGGTGTGCAGACATGGTTCAACTACACTGTCGTGCGTGACTTTTTCGCACGCTTCAAGATCCCGCTTTCGCTCTACGAGCTTACAGCTGGAACGCCTATCTATGCCGATTTCAAGACAGGCAAGAAGTATTCCGACTTCAAACCGAGTCTCGCCTTCGACGCGTACGCCTCACAACTGGCCAAGTACCCTTACCTCGGTAACTCGTACGACCTTCCAAACCCTGTCCCGGAAGACCTTCTCCTGCCCTTTGGAGAGTTCTTGGCGAAATACGACCTTGGCGACATTGCATGGACAATCTGGGCCAATTCCTGGGGCGCGGGCGACGCTCTTAAACAACCCACTATTTACATGCTCAAGGCCATTGATCTAGAATTCCTCAATACTCTTGTGGAAGGTGGTGTCACTAGTGCTCGACGCGACAATCAGGAGATTTTTGACAAGGCGCTAAAGGAACTCGGTCCAAATGGTCTAGTTTCGAGTACCGTCATTGCGGCACAGCGTCCTACTAAGGAAGGCAACACAAAGACCAAGCTGGTAGTCAAGACGCCAACAGGGAACAAGCTTGTTATAGTCTCCAAGATTCTTATTAGCGCGCCACCTACTATTGAGAATCTGGGCCCTCTTGGTCTGGACAAGACGGAAAAATCCCTGTTCGGTCAGTTCACGAGCAGCTCTTTCTACTGCCACCTTATTTCAGACACGGGTCTTCCCACGGGATATAGCTTCCAGAATGTGCTACCCACAAGCAAAGCAACGTATTCCATTCCATCTCTCCCTGGGTTATACAACATCAACCCCACAGCCGTTAAAGGTATCTACTCAGTCTGGTATGGTGGCACAAAGCCTCTTTCACAAGATGACGTGAAGAAGGATATTACGGCTACAGTCAAGCGCTTGCGCAAGACTGCCAAGGGTTCAACCGATGGCAAGGTCAGCTTTATCGACTTCAGCAGCCACACACCTTTCCAGCTGGCTGTGCCGTCTGACGCCATAGCGGATGGATTCTACAGGGAACTCTCGGCACTTCAAGGTCACAGAAACACGTGGTACACTGGCTCTGCTTTCGTTGGCAACCATGCAGCTCTGCTGTGGAACTTTACCGAGACTCTTCTACCCAAGGTTATCGGTAAATAAGGCAACGAACCGGAAAGCAGTAGTGGACTATCCTTAATGCTCACTTCCAGTTTCCAATATTAACTATTAACCTCTCTCGAGCTACACTACGAGGCTATACTATATGTACCTAGCTAGATAGCAATTATCTGTAGATACACTCAATTGATAAACCAATGCATTATCTGGAAAACATTGAGTATTATGACTAGACCATGATCTCGATGTATTAATAATTTGCAGACAAGTGTTACGACGAAGGTTGATCTTGCCCTTCTAATTCATCATTGTAAAACATTGCCTCACCCCACGCATGAATTACACCTGTTATCTATAGGAGAAGGACGTAGCCGCAGTCTATGCAAGATAACAAAGAGCCCATCAGTCTCAATGACACAATATTTCACAGTGGCTGTTGATGATACTCTGACAGATGATCTAGTTATCGCAACACCAAGATAATAAACGCAGCCCCCATCTCACGGCCTCACATTGATGCTGCTGCATATTTGAAGCAGTCCAATGGATAAACCTTAAAATGTCGTCTGAATGATGTGAGCAGAGCAATAGCGATTAGATATGACAGTAGCGACTAGATAACATGTCGGCAGCTGACATTTACCCAGCCACAATGAGCCGAAACGGTAGAACCCTATCGGGCAACTCGTGAATGCGTCAGACGCTGACAGGGGTCCACTCTGGCCGCAGTTGTGCGGCTCAGCCGGAGATGGAATCCGACCCTTTTTGTTCTCTACGGAGTAAGCATGAGTCTATCGTTGCCTCCCCCAAGATACTCCGATTACAGGATAAGTCCAACGAATGACGGAGTTTCTCAAAGTCCGGATATACCTTCCGCTTCGGGCCATTATCTCCATATCCACTGTATACTGGAAGAAGCATCGTAGGGCTGATGGGAATCTGGGCGACTAATGAATAGCCTTTATGATCAAATAGTCGTTGGTTTTGACTATCTTGGAGATTATACCCTTATATGAGAATATTCAGTTTGTCGCTCAACTCTTTACACTCTCTTCTCATGATAAACTCCTCTGAACGCAACCATCTTATCTAAATCATTCAACATGGGAGAGACTCAAGAGTCATGGGCGACCGAACCCATTGCAATCGTCGGTCTCAGCTGCAAATTTGCAGGCGACGCATCTGATACCGATGGCTTGTGGAAATTACTTTCTGAAGGACGAAGTGCCTGGAGCGAGATTCCATCATCTCGCTTCAACCCCACAGGCACTTACCATCCCAATAACGAGAAGCTGAGCACAGTAAGGGAATATGAAACATAAATAAATGAACACTTCTAACGAGGCGTCACGATAGGTGCACGTTCGTGGTGCGCATTTTCTAGACGAAGACGTTGGGCTTTTCGATGCTGCTTTCTTCAAATTTCCCACTGAAACCGCAGCAGTAAGTGAACGTCCCACGCAGAAAACAAGTTGCTAAAAAGACCCCTTTATAGACGCTTGATCCCCAGTTTCGCCTACAACTTGAGTCAGTTTACGAAGCACTAGAGAACGGTATGTAATCCATCCACAAGCTAACTCTTGTTTGTATCGCAAGAGTCGCTACTGACGAGACTCGGCCACTTCTAGCTGGCCTCCCTCTTGACCAGGTCGCTGGCTCCAAGACATCTGTCTTTGCTGGCACTTTTGTTCACGACTACCGAGATGGACTTATCCGTGACGAAGATGCCATTCCAAGGTTTTTCCTCACTGGAATTGGTTCCGCCATGGCTTCAAACCGTATATCCCATTTCTTTGACTTGAGAGGGGCTAGTATGACCATTGACACTGGCTGCTCTACAACTCTAGTAGCACTTCACCAGGCTGTTCAGAGTCTCAGAAGTGGAGAGTGTGACATGAGCATTGTGGGAGGCTCAAACATTCTGCTTAACCCTGACAACTTCAAAACAATGGGATCATTAGGGTGAGTCCCAGCGCCTTTACATAATTTTCCTTCGCCATGGCTAATACCGACCACCAGATTTCTGTCGCCTGATGGTAAATGCTTCGCTTTTGACTCCCGTGCCAACGGTTATGGCCGTGGTGAGGGCGTTGCTACCATCGTTATTAAGAAACTCAAAGACGCAATTGCGGATGGAGACACAGTCCGTGCTGTCATCCGTGAGACTCATCTCAACCAAGATGGAAAGACAGAGACCCTCACATCACCAAGTCAAGAAGCACAAGAAGAGCTCATGCGAGAATGCTACTCAAAAGCCGGCATCAACCCTCTCACAACACAATACTTTGAGGCACACGGAACTGGTACTCCCACGGGTGACCCCATTGAAGCCGGAGCTATTTCTGCCGTCTTCCAAGGTCAACATAGGAAAGCTGAAGAGGCACTACGCATTGGCTCAATCAAGACAAATATCGGACACACAGAAGCTACGAGCGGACTAGCCAGCGTGATCAAGGTGGTCCTGGCTATGGAAAAAGGTCAAATCCCACCAACGGTCAACTTCGAAAAACCCAACCCCAAACTCGCGTTGGAGCAATGGCGGCTCAAGGTGGCTACTGAGTTGGAGGACTGGCCAGTTGGATCAGCTGATACTATGAGAGCTTCCGTTAATAACTTTGGCTATGGTGGTGCTAATGCCCATGTTATTGTTGACCGTGGAGTATCCCCAGCTCGACACCTGAATGGATCGATCAGCAATGGTACAAATGGGACCACTAATGGTCATACCAACGGCCATACCAACGGCCATACCAATGGCCATACCAATGGAGTCAACGGACACAGCTTGTCCAGCCAAGAATACAAGCTGTTACTTCTTAGCGCTAAGGATGAGCAGGCTTGTCAGCAAATGGTTTCCAACCTTAAGGAACACCTTGAGAAGGTGGACCAGAATCAGTCCAAACATGACATAGACTCATACCTAGACAATCTGGTCTATACACTCGGCCAACGACGTACCATATTTCCATGGGTTGCTACACACCCCGTGCCGTTGAACGAAGGCATTAGTGGAGTCATCCCAGCCCTTGACACACCCAAGTTTCGTGCAACTCGCACGACACGTGAACCTCGAATCGGCATGGTCTTCACTGGGCAGGGAGCACAGTGGTACGCCATGGGAAGGGAGTTGATCCCAGCTTATCCCGCTTTCGAGGCTTCCTTGAAAGAGGCCGACTCGTGTTTGAAGGCGTTTGGAGCCGATTGGTCTTTGATGGACGAACTGCGCCGAGATGCAAAGACAACCAGAGTCAACGGAACTGCGTTCAGTATTCCTATCTGCGTCGCAGTTCAGATGTCCCTCGTCCGTCTACTACGCACATGGGGCGTTACTCCAACTGCTGTGACCAGTCACTCAAGCGGAGAGATTGCTGCAGCTTATACCGTTGGTGCATTGAGCTTCCGAACAGCTCTTGGTGTTGCATACTTCCGCAGCAAGCTTGCTGCCGACATGACTGCCCAGGGACCTGCCAAGGGTGGAATGTTGGCTGTTGGACTAGGTCACCAGGCTTGCCAGGATTCCCTGAAGCGACTGAAGACTGACGCTAAAGCTATAGTGGCATGCGTCAACAGTCCTTCCAGCACCACCATGGCAGGAGATGTTGAGGCTATCGAAGAACTCGAGGCTCTGCTTCAAGCGGAGAGTGTCTTTGCTCGTCGTCTCCGTGTCGATACCGCTTACCATTCGCATCACATGAAGCCTATTGCTAGCCAATACCGCGAGGCTCTGAACAACTTGCCAGCCGACGAAGTTGCTCCACACAACTACCTTGGGTCCATTGCGTATACATCCCCAGTCACAGGATACCGGATGACAAATGCGAAGAAGATAGCCCATCCGGATCATTGGGTGGGTAGTCTGCTGCAGCCCGTTGAGTTTGTCGAGGCCTTCACTGAGATGGTTCTGGGCGATTTGGACGCGGCCGATAACTCTGGATCTCCTACTTCTAGCGTCGACATCATTGTTGAGGTTGGTCCTCACACTGCTCTAGGTGGCCCTATCCAGCAGATCCTTGAGCTGCCTGAATTCGAAGGGCTCCAGCTTCCCTACTATGGCTGCCTTGTACGCCATAACAATGCAGTGGAGAGTCTTCAAGCTCTTGCTGCTAGTCTTATTCGGGAGGGCTACTCTGTTGATCTGGACGCAGTCAACTTCCCCAAGGGACGCAGCAAAATGGTCCAGGTTCTTACCAACCTACCTTCTTATCCTTGGAACCACCAGACTCGCCACTGGATTGAACCTCGATTCAACATTGGCCTCCGAGAGAGGAGCCAACCTCCTCATGAACTGTTGGGTTCTTTGGTGCCTGGAACAAACCCTGAGGCGCCGTCATGGCGATACATCCTCCGCACCAGCGAATCACCCTGGGTAAGGGACCATGTCATCCAGTCCAACATCCTATACCCTGGCTGTGGGTTTATCAGTTTGGCTCTAGAAGCTGTCAAGCAGCAGTTAGCCATGACCGAATCGGGAGCAGAAGCAAAGGTTATCTCCGGCTATCAAGTGCGAGAGGTCAATGTCGAGCAGGCCCTTGTCATCCCCGACACGCCCGAAGGTATCGAGATACAAACAGTGCTACATCCCGCAAGTGAAAAGCACATCGGTGTACGAGGTTGGAAGCAGTTTGAGGTCTTTTCAGTCACGTCAGATAATCACTGGGCTCGGCATGCTCAAGGTCTAGTCTTCATCGAAACTGGAGACTCTACAGCCAATGTCGAGTTTGATGACAGCGAGTTCAAGGCTCTTGATCCAACGTCAGGTTATGCTCGACGAATTGATGCAGTCGACATGTGGAAGGTCCTCGATTCGCTCGGAATTCAATACGGCCCTACATTCAAGAATATCAGTAATATCGTTCAATCTGGCAAGGAGCTGCGGTCCATCAGCACCATCACAATTCCAGATACTTCAATGCCAAAGGAGCTTCCTTGGACCCATGTCGTTCATCCCAGCTTGCTTGATGCAGTAGCTCAGGCGACTTACACGGCTCTTCCCGGAGTTGAGTCCCGCCAGGACAGCACCAGAGTCTTCCAATCTATTGAAAAGCTTTGGGTATCTAGCGAAATCAGCCGCGATATTGGACATAGCTTCCAGTGCTATACTTCGCTTAAGCATGCTGATGCTCAAGGTATCGAGGCTGATATCGTTCTGGCTGAGCCCGGAACAAGCAAACCCCTTCTCAAGATACAGGGGCTCGTTTTCTCATCTTTGGGTCGAGCAGTCTCTGACTCCGATGCCAGACTTTGGGAGAGGGAGCTCTGCAGTAAGATTGTGTGGGATGTTGATCCAGACTTGAGCTTCAACCGTGCATCTGTTTCGAAAAGAACAGATGCAGTTGCTCTTATCAAGCAGATCGTTCACAAAAACCCCCGTCTGCGGATTCTAGACTTGAGAGTCAGCATTGAAGCCGCTAAGCACGTTCTGCAACAGATACTTGGTACTGTCGAGGATGGAGGACCACGTGCCGCACTCTATCACTTGGTCAACTTGGTAGATGACGATTTGGACACTGCACGTCAAGAACTTTCGCCATGGAGCCAGATCCTTGTCTTTGACAGGCTTAACCTCGACGCTGACCCATCAGTTCAAGGGTTCGACTCGGCCAGTTATGACATTGTGCTCGCAGATCAAGATCTGGGGTCTGCTTCATCACCCACACAGGCTCTGGGCAGTATCCATGGACTCCTCAAGCCTGGTGGTAGACTCATTCTCACCCAAGCAAGCTCCAATGAGACTTCTTGGGACCAGACGCTCAAGCAAGCAGGATTCAGCGGTGCTGACCTTGACTACCGCAACGATACGACGCGCACAGTATTCGCAACAGTACCTTCGGCCGATGATGTGCCAACAGTGCCAGCTGCGGATAACATAGTAATCATCACCAGTAACAAGAGTAGTCCCGACTCTTCATGGCTTGAATCTTTACAGAAGTCCCTCGGTGGCGATGGAACCAAACCTGTTATACACACGCTAGAGTCCTCAACAGCAGCTACCTTTGCAGCTTGTTCCAGCAGATTCTGTGTGTTTCTGGGCGAGATCAAAACGCCAGTGTTGCGAGATGTGGATGCTGAAACCCTTGAGGCTATCAAGGCGATGGCTATCAGCTGCAGTGGTTTGCTCTGGGTTACTCGAGGTGGTGCAGTCGAGTGTCAGAGCCCCGACCTTGGGCTTGCTCCAGGCTTCCTCCGCACTCTGAGGAATGAGTACCTAGGCAGGTCATACGTGTCTTTGGATCTAGACCCTAACGCTCCTGTCTGGTCAGACGATGGCATATCTGCTATCGCTGAGGTCGTCGAGGTCAGGTTCCAGAGCTCCATCGCCAGTGGTTCTGAGGCACCTGGCGAGTTCGAGTATGCTGTTAGAGAGGGCGTGATCAAGATCCCCAGAATCATCAAGGATACGCCACGAAACTTAATTGTGTCACCTGATGAGAGGGCTGATCTTGAAAAGAGCTCTCTGGCGCCACTTCATCAGGCAGATCGCCCGCTCTCTATGCATGTCGGTATGCCTGGCTTGCTGGATACTCTGGTGTTTGATGACCATCCATCGGTTTCAGCAGCAGCAAGCGAGGAGTCTATCCCAGCTGACTTGGTTGAGATCGAACCTAGGGCGTATGGTGTCAACTTCCGAGATGTCATGGTCGCCATGGGACAACTTCATGAACGAGTTATGGGTCTCGAATGTGCTGGTATCATTACTCGTGTAGGAAGCGAAGCAGAGAAGCAAGGATATTCTACCGGAGACCGTGTGTTCTGTCTGCTTCGTGGACCCTTTGGTAGCCGTGCTCGCATCGAATGGACAAACGTTGCACACATGCCTAGTGGACTCAGCTTTGAAGAAGCCGCCTCGCTACCAGTTATCTTCTGCACTGCATACATCGGTCTCACGGACCTCGCCCGTCTTGAGCCTGGCAACACCATCCTCATCCACGCTGCAGCAGGTGGAGTAGGACAAGCTGCTATCATGATGGCACGTCACCTCGGTGCAGACATATTTGTTACGGTTGGCACTGCTGAGAAACGCGAGTTGGTCATGACAAGATACGGTATTCCAGCCGATCGTATATTTAGCAGCCGAGACGCGTCCTTTGCTTCTGGTATCTTGGCTGCTACTGGGGGCCGCGGTGTTGACGTGGTTCTCAACTCATTAGCTGGACCACTTCTCCAAGAGAGCTTCAATGTTCTTGCGCCTTTCGGTCACTTTATAGAGATCGGAAAGCGTGATCTCGAGATCAACAGCCATCTTGAAATGCGACCTTTCTCACGACAAGCGTCTTTCTCTGCCTTCTATTTGCTTGCTCTGATGCAGCACAAGCCTCGCCAGATTCATCGTGTCTTGAACGAGATATCAAAGCTCATCGAGTCCCAAGTCATTTCCCCAGTTCACCCTGTTACAGCCTATCCGATTGCAGATGCATCCAAGGCTTTCCGTCTGCTACAGACCGGCAAGCATATGGGCAAGGTTGTTCTCTCGGTAAACCCTCAAGACCTTGTCCCAGTCCGTCCACGATCTCCCACTCCCAGCTTCTCTTCAGATGCATCCTACCTACTTGTCGGAGGCATGGGTGGAATTGGACGTGCCATCGCTTACTGGATGGTGTCCAAGGGAGCTAGAAATTTGATCTTCCTGTCGCGCAGCGCTGGTAGATCAAACTCCTCTTCCAAGTTCCTTCAGGAGCTTGAACAAGCTGGTTGCAGGGTCAAGCCCGTCAGTTGTGATGTGTCAAGCGAATCCCATCTATCACAGGCATTGCAGGTCTGCGAAAAGGACGGAATGCCACCAGTCCGGGGTGTTATTCAGGCAGCCATGGTTCTTCAGGATACAATTCTGGAACAAATGACTCTTGAGAATTACCAAAAGGCTGTGCGCCCCAAGGTCCATGGCACATGGAATCTGCACCATCAGTTTGACAAACAAGACTCTTTGGACTTCTTCGTCATCCTTTCTTCAGTCGTTGGTGTAGCTGGAAACGCTAGTCAGTCCAACTATTCAGCTGCTGGGTCTTTCCAGGATGCACTGGCTCGATGGCGTGTTTCCCGTGGTCTCCCAGCTGTCGCCATCGACCTTGGCGCTGTCAAAGCTATTGGTGTGGCTGCTGAAACAGCTGGAGTCCTTGGAAGGCTGCAGAGAACAGGGCACATCCCTCTCAGTGAGGATCAAGTACTCTCTATCCTAGCCAGTGCAATTCTCACTCCGTATCAACCGCAGATTGTTGTCGGATTGAACTCTGGGCCTGGTAACCACTGGGATCGAACCAGTGAGTCCCAGCTGGGCCGTGATGCCAGGTTTCTGGCCCTGCGCGCCCGCGAGATTGATCAGATACACGGCAAATCTGGAGGAGCCAGCGGTAACACATCGTCACTGGCAAGTAAATTGGCCAGTGCCGGTTCATCAGACGAAGCGATTGAGTCTGTCGGCACAGCTATTGCCGAGAAGTTATCTGATATCTTCATGATTCCAGTTGATGATATCGAATTGGCAAACCGGCCTGCGCAGTACGGCATTGATTCACTTGTCGCGGTGGAACTGCGCAATATGCTTGTTCAACAAGCCGCGGCTGAGATTTCTATTTTTGGCATTATGCAAAGTGCATCATTGGCGGCGCTTGCAGCTGATGTGGCATCCAAAAGCACGCATATCAGCTCAGCTTTATTTGCTTGAGTGTTTTGGTAGACTAGATTTCTTATATGAAGTGTTAGAGTATATTGTAGACAGAGGCTGAAATTGATACAATTTTTAGTTTATATTTAGCAATATCTCCAAGCTAGAAGTTTAGACTATGATATCAGTAGAGTGATTGACAGCATACCCTCAATGCTAGGCCTAACTTACAGCCACTGTTCCAACAATATTTATCTCTACCCTATCAGCAACTTACAGAACTAACAGTACTACTGACAGTCTGAGATAGTACTTTTGCCTTCACAATTGGTTTTAAGACGGCCATCACTTCGGCTGTCCAGGGAAACACCGTTTTTCGATCTTCCAGGTGATCAGGCGTCTACAGCAAACCCATGCAATCGACGTCGCCAATGACATCGACTCTCACTCCCACAAGTGTTCCGGATGCTGGCTGGCGTGTTGCTCCTCGAATTTCTGTCTGTTCCCGAGGAATTATGGGGACAATGTGAGTAGTCGACTGATAGATAATCACGCCATGAAGCGTACCTCAGCTGACTTCCTCCAGATGACGGCAGCATTGACCCGCTTGTGAATGGCGGCAACAACAATACCGTCAGCAACCTCCCCGATGGATACAGACTAGGATCCTGCTGCAGCCCAACCGGAAATAACAGCAATATCAGGCTGTGCACGATAACTGGGTGACCCCAGTATTGGGTACAGGCTAGTGCGGTATATAAGCGGGCTAGGTAAAAGCCTTTAGTCGGAATGTGAAGACATGTCACATTGTCAACGGAAACGGCTGTTGTGCTCCAAGGTAATGTTTACGATTTGTCCATTGCTCCACCCTTAGTTACTACATTCCTGTCTCTGTGGAGACATTTTGGGAGGACAAATCCGATTCCATCGTCTTTTACCAAATGTGACATGGCCCAGAATTCTTAACTTGGCCAATCCTGGTGTAAGATGCATTAATTCCCTATCTTTAGGGTAAGTGGAGCTTGAAGATATCCCAAAGTGTTCTCATGTCTCCACCTCGCCCCATTATTGGCGGCAGTAGCTAAATGGAGATTTTGAGTAATGCCATTTGGGTTAGTCAAGTGAAGCTACACGGCCGTAGCTCCCTGCAGGTCTGTCTTGATTCAGTAGTTATCAAGTCACCATTGCCGTCGGGCGTTCTGAAGTGCGTCAGTGTTCCGCGCGGGATACGCGGTACAGGGCTGGCTGGTACGTTGCACTATAAACAGACCCACACATCGCCTTTTCAACCATGGATTACGATTCTGGATGGCCTATTAGAGCACTCTGTGAGGCGGCTGATATCATGTACTATTGAAAGTCTTAGAACTGTGGGGGTTACATCGACTCTTCTAATTGGCTGGGAATAACAAATCACAGTCTTGGCGTGGGTGTTATGACGGGTAATAGCTCAGCATGTCATGCTGGTTCACGGCGCGGCCCTCGGTGGGTGGCCGTGCGCTCCTAGGGTGCCTGGCCTGAACTAACCAGGGGTGATGGATGAGGTGGCCCCTCTAGACTCCTCTCCCGTGGAATATCGGGGCCCTATACTCCGTACCGCGTGAACGGTTCGCAGCAGGTGGATTAAATCACTCAAAGTCCGTCCGCGATCTACAAAACCCAATATTCTTTACATTCTAGATCTAAGACATTCTCAATAGCTCGTCCGATGACGCCAACCTAAAAACTTGGCATAAATCCATTCGACTAAAGGCTGACAACACAGTGACGTGGCAAAAACTACGCCATTTTAGCAGACAAAATTCGAACTAAAACTACTGCGACGCAATGCATTACAAAACTCTGTTGGTTCTTCAGATAGCTGAGAACTTTGTAATTCGTGCCCGGTGCGTGTGGAGTAGCTGGATTTTCGACAAGGGGTACTGTTAGTTCTGTCATGTCAGACGACAGCCACGCGAGACAAGTCTGTAGATCCCGCACTAACTAACTAGTACTAACAGCTTACCAAGGACAATGGATTACCTGGTAAGCACTGTGCTAAGCATCCACTCTGATTGGCCCCGACTGAAGAGTATAACGGACATGCCGGATCGATCGAGGCAAACAATACTGTCTCAGTAGATTACGCTTTGACCAGTTCAGCCAGTAATCTGTCATATAGGCAGTGGCACGCCTGGGTGTCTCAGTTAGGTTATGGGGGATATGACAAGTTCAGCACCAGTTTGGTTAATATGTCTCTCTGGGCCAGCTGAAAATGCCTCACTTTCTTGGAAATGTGATGATCTCCTGATTGTCTGATTTTTGGACAAGAGCTAGCAGAACGAAGGCCTCTCATATGGTCCCCTAGGGTCCCGAGCCTGGTAAGTTAGGCAAGGTTTATGCGGGACTTGGTGCGGCATAACAGGGCGGCATATAATAAGCTGCATACTGGGGTATGAATGGAATTATGGGTAAGGGCTAAACCTACGGCAAGCTATTTAAGTCTTGTCCAATTATCTTCCCAGCCTAGACCCGAGCGTGAGTAGCTGCGCCATGCAAAGCAACCATGCCAACACTACCATGCATCCAATAGCAAAGACAACAAAGTAAATGAATTCAAGGGGCCTCTCAAAGAACCACAGCCGTCCCTCGACCCGGTCATTCTTCTCCTTCCCTTGTATCCGCCCATCCGGGACGTATTTGAAATCAAGGATGGAACCACCCCCAAGGCCCTGGCTGCTGTCAATAATCGCCCTGTGCAGCCCGTCCCTGCAAAGGTCGACCATTTTCTCATCCATCGCAGGGATCCATCTCTGCAGACTAGCCAAACCCCACACAAACCAGCAGTGCCCTTTGAAGCAGGCGTACGAGTACCAACTGGGTCTTCCCATACCCAGCTGGTCACAGATCTCGTGGCCGTTCAGAACCCGGCTAGCAGCTTGGATGAACCCATCTGATATGTTCATCGGTGGCAGATCCTTGAGGGCCTCAACGAAGTTGTGCCCAATGACAACCGAGGTTGGTGTCACAAGGAGTTCGTTATAAGCTAGGCTTTCCATCACAGCCTTACCTTGTTCTGCCGACCTAAAGTATTCCTGAGGGGCCCCAATCACATGGGCCACGTATCTCCAGAGGGCGATGTAGTCCTCGACCTCTTGAGGATCGGGTGTAATTCCCATAAGAGGCAACTGTAGCCAAGCATGGTTGCAGCTGAACGTGGCTATGGCATGTATCGAGTCGAGGGTGTTGATAGGGATGCCATGTGTCTCCTGGTCAAAGAATCGGCATTTGGACGCAGCCACTTTGAGGATTTGCTGCCTGACCATTGAGTGTAGGAGGCGAACTCGCACGATCGACCGATGACCAGGTCCACCGGGCTGCACATGCTCCAGAGAGTGGGTTACTTGAAGCACTAGTTGAAATGTTTCAAGAAGCCGCCTTCTGAGGACGCGAGTACTGAAGCCACCGGTGCGAGCGAGGACCTCTACTACGCCAGTAGAGGCAGAGTTCTCTCCAACAAAGCCTTGGAAAGCAAAACCAACAAGGTTTGCGAGGGCGTAGCGGTAGAAGAAGCGCTGCCCTCGAGCAATCTGCTCCCAATCAACCCAGTAGGGGACTGTGTGCACTTCATTCCATAGCTGGGAGAGTACTTCATTCTGGCTGTGGTAACGAGAAAGGGTCTCGAATAGATCCGCTCTGCTGACGTGATGCCCTTCTTGCTTGAGTTGAGCGTGGATATCTTGAATCTCCTTGACGGCAGCAGCGCCAAGTTGGTCACACTCGTAGCGTAGAGGGTCTGTTTGCGATTTTGGAACATGCTGGTTTGTCCATGTAAAGGAATGGTTTCCAATAGTGCGAAGCTCTTCACCCGCAGAGCGGTTTCCGAATAGCTTCATTTTGTTGAATTTGAACGAGGAGAATTGTAGCTCAGAGAAGAAGAGAAGAGAGAGGCTTGAAAGGGCACTCTGAGTGAGCAACAGATGACTTGGAGCAGGATGGATGGATGTGGGTTCATTTAAGAAGAGAGTACCTGAATGTACCTGTCAGACTTGACGGGGAGAACCTCTTCACTTCCGATCTCCCTTAACGTACCGGCATATGCAATGGTTCAGCTCGTAAGGTCGCTTATGAGGTCTCCTCAGCTCACCCAATAGGCATTGAACTCTCATCACAGCGAAGGGGTGGTATGTTGATGGATGGTAGATGCTTACGTCCAGAATCCCACTCACACAATTAGATCTGAGCCATCCCCACGGGCTGTGTACCAATAATCCGTAGAGAAGGCCCCTGTCAGTCATCACCTGGTATGATCAACTCGCTCTAGCCGAACACCATGTCTTGGGCATGATCTCAGCATTGAAAATGGCATGCCTAGTGTCAGACTGAAAATAAAATGACGCAGGATGAAGGGAAGCTATGTGATTGGGAAGCCTACGAGGCTGTGTCTCCGAGCCCCTGCTCTGTCTGTTTACAACCAGCTATTTGAGTGCGTGTGATGCCCAGTCTGTTCTTCATCGACCTGCATAGGAAATAAAGAACCTGTGGTTCACTACTGAATTAAAATCTCCATTCACAGCTCGTACCTGCATCACCCACCATGCCAGTATTTGCCACTCAAAAGATGGAGTCCAGAAGGACAGTCATGCTTCCAGACCTTTTCAAGGGGTTTGTGGTTCAGACTCCTCGCATGAACCCTCATTATGAAACAGTGAAGCCTGTATCTGAAAGATGGCTTGCAGAGTACGTCGACATTAGCAAACCACTTGCCACTGCTAACTCAATATCAGGAAATGCTCATTCACACCTCGAATGAAGAAGAGAGTCGAGTTCTGCGACTTTGCCACCTTTATCTCCATCTCAGCTCCCGATGCTCCAGTTGAGAAGCTCAAGACTATGTGTGACTGGGGAAACTGGGTAAGTTAGTCTCGTGACATTTCATACCAGACCTCTAACCAAGTGATGCAGGTATTTCCTTTTGATGATAGTATGACCTCATGGCCTCAAACGCCACAATGACGGCTACTAATATTTTTAGTGTTTGATGAGGGAGCATTGAAAGCGGATCAAAAGAGATCTCAGATTGTCATTGACAGTCTCATGGCTGATATGCTCGATAAGAAATACACAAAGCCAAAGATTGCTGTTGTCCAAGCCCATGATGACATCTTTCGAAGGGTGTCACAGGTGAGTCTGCGTTATATAAGACGGTGCAACTATATACTGACGTATGGTGACTACATAGGGCTCAACACCTGGTACATATCTATCTATTTCCAGTGTCGAGATGAATCTTGCTAATAATCTTCAGGTGCTCGAAGAAGATTTGCTCTTTCCATGAAAGACTACACCGATGGTGTCGTTCATCACGTCAAGGACTTTTCTAGAAATAGTATACCCAGTATTGAGGAAATGCTGGAGACGAGGCGGCTTTCATCAGGAGTCACACCTTTGTATCATCTTGTGGAATATGCCCATGATATTACACTACCTGACGAAGTATTTGAAGATCCTGTCATTCAAACACTGGAGCGCTTAGGTTCAGACTTTGTCCTACTGTAAGTACTTCTTTGGTATTCTAACAATTCAATTCTCTGGTGGCCTGACTAATACCTGATCTCAGATCTAACGACATCTTATCATATCGCAAAGAAGAGGTGAGTAGATAGACCTGAACCACGTTACCTAGCCGAAACTCTAACGCCATTCAGAGCGACGATTGCCCGTTTAGCATGGTCGCAGCTTGTCGAATGACAGGCCAATCTGCCCAACAAGCATTCGACACTGTCGGTGATCTTCTTGAAGAGAGATACCAGGAATGGGAGACTGTCATTAAGAAACTACCAAGTTGGGGACCCGAGGCTGACGCCAATGTCGCCCGATACATCCAAGGTATCCAAAATGTTGTCCAAGCCAACATCAGTTGGAGGTATGTTATGTCGCCTTGCTGCAGGTCAAAGCGATAAACGCTCACATGTGATAGCTTCCAATCAGGGAGATATTTCGGCAAGCAAGCTCCAGAAATCAGGCGGACACGGATGATTGACGTGATGGTCGACCCACCATTTCTGCATGCAGGAAAATCCCAGTCGGCCTGGTCAGGAAGGGTTTTTGGGTCATTGTTCAAGCGTTTCTTTGGGTCATTTGTCCTCAGTTTCCTACTCATTTTCTATTTTTCTGTAATCCTCCGAGGTTGAAGAGCCTTATCATGCATGTACAATTCCATTTTTTATATAGTGTTTATGTTCGGGGTTAATTTTAGTGAGCGATTATTTTGTCTGCGGCTAGATTGACGCTTAGATCTCGGTCTAAAAAGCGGAATTACTACATAGCGCACGGATAAGATCCAGCCAAGCACGGGAAGCCAGGACATGGGTATCGACCAACATACTTTTCTTTGAGCCAACACGCTTTTGTTTCGTTTCCTCAGTTATCATCTAGATGCCCGTGCGTGCGTCACTGACTCACTGAAAATCCCGCTTTCAGGGAGAGACAGACAGGCACGCTGTAGATCTATTACCCCTCTTGAATTGGGCCGCGGCAGGGATGCACAGCAGTGGATCATACCATAGAGGACAGGCCAACCAATCCGCCGCTTATTTCCATCGGCTGTGTCAGCACTTGACCAGTGAAACCCACATGCTGCGAGGGGGAGGCATGTCTCCGTGGGAAGGGCGGCCTGTGCAACCAGTTTATGCACTCTGGCCTGCCTAGTGAAGCCGAAAGCTTTCGGCCGATGTATTTCGGCCACCACCGACTTTTTGTGATTTCCCGACACAATACGGACACTGCAATATTCGCAAATGGCATAAAAATACAATCACGGCCAGGTTCTGCATCTTTTATTGCCGTCTTGTTCTATTTGTGCGATAATTACCATGTCTACCAAGCCACAACTCGTCACAGCCACGCTAAAACGCCGACGAGTTCAGGCTGATGGACAGGAGAACATTGATCCTTGCCACGAGGATTCTTCGGAGCGTACAGGCTTGAATGGCCTTTTGCATATGGATAATGATTGGCACGACATTATATACTCTTCTTACACGCTGGTGAGTTGTCGCTAGGGCATAGAATTAGTAATCATCGTGATTCTGACTACTTCTAGCATGATAACAAGACGCCCAACGATGTTATGTGGATAGATCCCAATGCCGACGCACAACTACAACATGCGCTCAAATCTCTGCCTGCCAAGGCTCAACTAGGTAAGCAGTACATAATATTCCGCTATTTTAAATGACGTGCCTAACCTATATCTCAAGATGCTCTCATTGAAGCATTCTTCAGCAATGTCAACCATCATTACAACATCATCCATCCACCAACTTTCATACGCCAATATCTAGCCTGGTCAAGAAAAAAGCCACAAGGATGTTCTCGAGATCTTCAATTGACAACTCTCATTTTCATGATGTGCGCTTGTGTCACTCAGCATCTTGAGGAAAACTCACAGATTATTCTGGACAATCATCTGACCCATCCACGAAAAGGCTTATCCAAGTCTTATCATGATGCTGGTCAAAAGCTGTCTGAACTGATCCCGACTGGTTCTTACCATTTGACCAATCTTCAATGGAAAGTTCTTTCCACTTGTTGGTACAAAGGCGAGGCCAAGTTCACTGAAGCTTGGCACACGATTGGTTTGGCCGTGCAAGAAGCATATGAGTTGGGACTTCACAAGTCTCGGTCTTCGAGGACAGCCCCAGATATTGAGGCACAGATTGGTCGGCGAGTTTGGCGCGTGTTATACTGTTGGAATTGGTACGTGATGAGATCTGGATTTGTCATAAATAACCATACTAACATATCTCAGGCAATTATCATCTATACTGGGACGGCCTTTTATGATGAACGACATCGATTCAGAACCTGAAGAAGCTTCATCCGATCTAAAAAATTCACCACCAACACCAACACTCCATACAAAGCTGCAGTACCAGCTCATTTCATCCCTCGCCAAGCGATGGCAAACGCCCCAGAACATTGATTCACCCACCGAAATCCACGTCCACAAAAAGATAGTAGAAGATCACATATCTTCCCTGCCGTCTGTCTTTGCCATTCACAACCCTGATACTTCCAACGATCACAAATGGCCATGGGTGGTAACACATCGTTACTACATCCAAACAATGGCATATTTCATGATCTTACAACCATACAAAGCCTGTTTATTACATCCCTCAACAGACCTGTCTTTACCAGCAACTCAACAACTGCGAGCAGAAGCAGTAGAATGTTCTCTGAAGACGTTACAAATAGCCACTCAATGGGCATCTCAGGTCTCACAGGGAGATGGACAATTCCATCTTGTTGTGTTAGGTCTCTTTGACACGGCGGCTTTTCTGTCCATGTCATTGTGCAAGGACCAAAGCAATACATTTCCCCAGAAGGATACAGCGATACGTGCGGTTAATGAGGCCGCTACGATTCTGAAGCAACTTCAGTCGATCTCACAAGGAGCGAAATCTTCTTATGGGTCTTTGAGTCGGATTTTACGAAGATTGGAATGGAATAGAGAATAGATCATTTATAGCATACACGACCTTAACGCATTATGATAAATTATATAATTGCTTCCAAACCAAACATTATGTTCCAGATCACAGCATCGTCTATACCGAGTGATTGAGGTGACTGAATCATCAGATGTTATTAAAAAAAATTGATATTAATTACCGATTACTTCCCCTCAGCCCAGAACCGCTCCAACGCATCCTGTCGAACCTCATACGCCCAATGATGACACGTCTGATGTACTACAGGACTCACATCAACACCGTCTTCATCATCCCCATCGTCAGCAAATACAGTTCGTATCCCCAATGCAACATATTTCTTCAGCAGAATCCGTCGCCAACGACCCGTCTCACCTACACATTTCTTCCAACGACTTATCTGACGCTCATCATCAGGACAGCGACGACCCATCCAGAATCGACAGTACCATTGAAACCAACCTCTAACATCGTATTCGTGAGCGATCCAACCAGCTGCTTCCCATTCCTCGATGCTCTGTCCGCATGCGACGCCGTATTTATTTATTTCGGGGTCGTATGTGTTGCTGGTGAGGTATTGATCCACGTTCAGTCCATCAGTCCATGACGTTGGAAGCTCTCTCCAGTCGTCTTTAACCGAGATGCCCAGACGCTTTGAGAACAAGGGTCTCCAGTAAGATCCGCCAAAGCTTCCCTCGCGAATAATTTCCTCTGGGGATTTGTTGGGGCGGAAATCCGGATGCGACTCGAAATTAAACACCCCAGTCGCATCACGGACAGGCTCATCGGCCTCGGATTCCCAGCTTGTCCATCCATCCGTGATAGACTTGACATCCTTGGAGGTTACATCGTTTGATCCAGGATTGGGATCCGCCAACGGACCCCTTTTTGTATTTTTGCGGTGAGCACTCTTTCGCGGCGTAGATTTGTCATCTTGGTCATCGTTGTAACTTGGCTTTGTGCTGGCTTCTGCTATTCGCTTAGATTGTCTCGTCGGGGCACGTGGTGAACTGGCTTTCCGTTTGTTGTTTTTGTCGCCATTCTTGGACCGGGAATTACGCGGCTCAATCTTGGGGATGATTGGTTTGAGTTCGTTGAGTAAGATCTCGTTCTGTTCAATATTTTGACGGCGTCGCGTTGCAAAATCACTCATTGTGAGATATAAGACGCGTTTCTAATCGTGTCTGACGCGAAAGACAACAGACTAAGTAGAGGTAGACAGCAAATGCACTAACGTGACCAACCCACCTTCCGCTTCTACCCCCCTTCCGCCACCTCATCATCGACTTCATCAATGGATTGAATTATCATAAAGGTAGGCTATAACATAATAATTATTTATTAGATAAAGCTAATTTATATATTAATTAACTAAGAAATAGCTTGTAAATGTAAAAATTGAATTTTTAAAGCTCTATAAGAATGTTAGCATGCCCTATTAACCCTAACTGCAATAAAGCATGCCATCCCGTACAGTACATTATGAGGCCGCAAAAAGGGCGCAATTAATGCTCGTAATGCACAAATTAGGAATTAAAAATTAGATAAAGAGCAAGAGGAAGATATTTGCAACTAGATTCTCAATAAAGAAGCAGCCGGTCGGGCTTTATTGTAAAGGGCTATATGCGAATTTACAAGTCTGATCTTATAGCTTGAAGACTGGGATTCCTTGGTTAGAATTAATTGGCTATAATGCTTTTTTTTACGCCACCAAGCAGTTAAAGTGAAGCTATTACGACTAGTTAATGCTATACGAATGAAGGAAGTGTAAAAGACTGGAGAATATCGGTTATAGGTTCTTCAAAAGGAGAAGGATATATAATAGAAATAGGAGGG